>CM021317.1:13592962-13603834 GCA_010645155.1 Tigriopus japonicus
CCCGAGAATAGCTCGGTCGCGCGTTAGTCAACTGCGCTACAACCATCTCCCCCGCTACAACCATCTCCCCTTTTTCAACTCCCCTTAAACTTCATAATTTTAGCACGCTTAACTAAATTTCAAACTGAATTCTTAGCCAAAGGTGCTTTGGAACTTATTGGACGACATTTTCATGCCTTGTCCGCTTCGCCGTATTACAGCTCATTCTTGACATTGACAGACATTGGAGAAACTTGACGTGAAGAGACAATGCCGCACATGAAATTGAGTTCTATTTATTAGGTCACAGGCCAAAAAACAATCTAAGCGTTGTTCTAATAATGGCGTCCTTCAAGAATGCTTTTCGAAAATAGCCACTAAAAATTGAACGAAAAAAATAGATTTCACCAATATTTTAGACAACCCACGACCTACATGTACCTAACAATTGTATTAAAGAAAATATTCATAAATGTGTTTTAAGTATGTTTATAATGACTAGGGGTGCAGATTTCTGGCAAATAAAACATGCCTTTTAGGGCCCAAAAATGGCAAATAAAACATGCCTTTTAGGGCCCAAAAATGGCAAATAAAACATGCCTTTTAAGCCCCAAAAATGGCAAATAAAAGCGTCCAAATTGGCAAATAAAATGGCAAATAAAAGCGTCCAAATTGGCAAATAAAGTGGCAAATAAAAGCGTCCAAATTGACAAATAAAAGTTTATTTGTAGTTTCCTTAAACTTTTTCTCAAAATCTAAAATCTTATTTTCAATTTGTTAATTTTGGCGAAGTTCGTAAAAAGGTGCAAATAAAGGCGAAAAGTGCACATAGGCAGAAAAATGTGCTTATCCTACCCAAAATATTTTTACACTATTTGCCTGTCCCTAATTACTGATCATTGTCAATGTCAAGCTCAAAAAGGGAGGATGTACAAAGCATTGTTTTCATTAGGCTGACAAACTGAAGCAATATTGGTTAATCTCCAGAACAATAAAATTCAAGTTTGAATTTAGCTTTGCATAATGTACAGTAAAGATGAATCAATTCATGGTCTATGCATAATGCAATGTAAAAGATAAGCCAAGCATTTGTGAACTACTCATAAAAGGGTCAAGAACATCCTACATAAAGTGGTTGCCATAGTTCTCACTGGAACTACAATTTTGTACTTGGACGGTCTACACCAAATATACCAACGAAGGATTTCAACCCACGCTTAAAAACTCGCCAAATAGATGGTGTGAAAAAGGGGGCAAATACTTTTACTATGCACTACTTTCCCTACCTTCCCTGCCATCTACGTATAGGCATCCATTTTAAGCTTGGTTTAAAATCATTCATAAGGGCTTGATCACTATAAAAATGGAGCAATCAATGTTTATAATAATGTATATTCTAGCAAATTGTTATTTTCGATCAATATGCAAGGTCTAGTGACAGTATTTTTCTGGCTTTAGCAAGCAGACTACAACCCAAATTCACCCTAATCATGTTTTTTTCACACTTTCTTTTTTCACAAGGCTTTCTAGTTTGCTTTGAATTCATTAAATTGAAGAAAGCGTGATTGCAAATTGAATTACCTTTACCACAAATATTATCTTAAAACGTCTACTTACGAAAGAAACCTCCTTTAGCAGGTGGCTGCCATGGTTTTGTGACCTCTTCATCTCCGTCTAATTCATCTGAAGTTTCTGGTTCCATGCTCATTCGACTCTCTTCAGGAAGGGTGGTTTGCACACCTTTGGAATCAGTGGCCATATTTGGATTTGCTGTGTGAAGTGGTGTGCTCTCGGTGGGTATTTTGGGAAACACTTTGGTCCGAACAGTCTTCTTCGTCTCATGAGACCATCGCTCAAGGGGTCCATTGAAGACCATGATCATAATGTACCCTGTGTAGGCAATAACCATGAGAAGACTTTCGTACCAGTACACGGCCTCGTCAATAAGCACTCCAATGAGAATTAGCACACTCAAGCCATAAATGAAACAATCTCTCGTGATTGGATACCTGAAATTGGAATTATGTATGCACTTTTCTGGACTGCTTGGAATGAATTGTATTTCGCCTTTCCGTGAATATTCAGTACATCCACACGCTTGTTTAAGCTATCCACCATGTTTGCACTAGTACTTGAATGTCACAATTGCAAAGAAGCACTTAAAAAATATATAACTAATAATATGTTAAAGGCCAAAAATGTCAAGACGGGATTTGATTGTTCAATTGCTTGAAACATAGTTTCCCGTATTATCTCGTGTCGTATCCATTGTATTACCTAGACCGGGATGGTTTTTATTTGTAAAAATACCCCTTACAGGAGTTGTGGTTAATGTAACAAAGAATTTCTACACCAATTTTCTGCTCAATCAAACAACTGAGTCTAAAGCTTTACGCTTTTTAAATTCAAGCAAGCAAAGGCGGAAAATGAAGTTCGATTCTCCTTCCCGACCTTTCTCAAGGAAACTTTTGGACACTTCTTTACAGGGAATCCCGTTCCTTGTAACGGTAATAAAAAATCCGCAACCAAAAAAAAAACAGAATTGAAATTGTCCCTCGGAAATATTTGGACCATGTGATGGCTGGCTTCGCTGGCTAGGCAAGGCTTAAAACTGTATCCCTAGCACCTTACAATCCAAAAAAAGGTTTTAATGGGTTAAAGTTTTTATTGATATGTTTTAACATCTTTGCAGAAAATATCGTTAACCAGAGTTCCCAGAAATACCAGAGCAAGCCGGCCGTGAAATTTCTTTTGAAAAGGCATTGTTGCTTCAAAAGTTGGGAATAACCACCCTCAGTTTCAGTAGCAAAATTTCAGATATTAGCAGTACAAGCTAACTTTTTTACAAAAACAATGTCAAGAAGTGCTATTCCAACTTCAAGTTGTGCGGATGAGAAAGGAATTGTTTCGATAACCAGGTTTAAATCTTCGTTTTATCTAACTTTCCCTCTCATCAGAAACTCATGTCTTCGGGACTTTTTTCCCGCCAAATTAAGCGTGATGAAATCTAACACAAAGCTAAAAAAGACAAAATCAAGTGTTGGAACAAAAAGATCATCTATGATCAAGTGTGGTTAGGCAAAGTACATATGTATATACCATTGCATTACATTTCCATGTTTGAGACGTTAAACATTTTGTTTTGTAGCTTAAACGGTAGCGGATTTTGTAACAATTACAAAGAATCTCATTCAATGTAAAAAATGGTGGTCATGTCATAGCCTAAAATAGTGCACTGATAGATTAAGGTCAAGAGTGGTTAAATATTAAGGTGCAATAATACAAGGTAAAGTATAAGGTAAAATAATAGCGCTTTTTAAAATCGTGGGGGTGCGATTGATTTTTAATAGAATGCCAAATCTGACATCACGAGTAATCTCTCCCATGTTCCCGCCATTCCCCCTTTCCGAAACAATTTAACACCATGTCTCCAAACCTCGAGTTCTTTTAAAATCTACATACCAATCAAGCTGAGCTTTTCTTCCGGAGAACAGCCCACAAACGGAAATAACACCAAATATATTGAAAACTGCAGATCCCACAATCGTCCCAATACCCAAATCACTTTCTGTGACAAACGTTCCCATGATATTAGCAAAGAATTCGGGTGACGATGTGCCTGCAAAAAAACACGAATTCAATTAAAGTAGACTGAAAAAATGCCTGAAAAAATGCCCCTGAGTCATAATCCGATTGTAACATTTATTAAGGCAGGTCTAAAAAAAAGGAAAAAAAAAACTCGGGATGTCAAGAATCACTCCGAAATGTAAGTGAATATTTGCGACTTCAACTTCGGATTGACTCTAGTAGAGGTTGCGAGTCTTAGTTACGACAAACTGGTCCATCGGTTGAAAAAAAGCAACTGAACGAGTAACACGTGGACCTCTTTTTAGTCTTGAATTCTATTAAAATATTAACGTACCTGCGGCCATGAAGGTTGCTCCAGCCACATCAGGCTTCAAATTAAGTTTTTCGCACAAGATTTCCAAGACAGGAACAAAATAGTCGTCACAAATGGTGCCAAGGGATAAAATCAAGTAAAGGGCAATCAAGAAATGGACCACCACTCCACCATTCATTCGCTGGGCTTGAGTGAAAAAATCTTTTGGGAACTCTTCAATAGCTGGTTTGGTACAATTGGTGGGATGAAGTTCAGATCCATCTCTCTTGTCGGGTACTGTAGAAGGGAAATTGGAAGATTTTGCATATGAAATGCACAAGAACATGAGGGATAGGATGATTCTTCGTCGCAGATCATTTCTGGTGGTCCAACTTTTCTCTTGCCCTGAGTTCATGTCGACTTTGGGCAATCTACTGAAACAGAAGCGAGAGTAGAATATGACACCTTTTAGACAGGATATGCATGTTGGATAAGTAAGTACTACCATTTAATGGTTGGAATTAATATTTGATAGCTTGTGTAGCCTCTCTAGACCAAGGACCAGGTATGACTGAATATAACAGGGAATGGAGGGCAAATTCCAAGGAGAAACGTACTGGCCTTATCTAGTTTCCCGTTAAATGAATAAAGACATGATTATTGTCGATGGGTTGAGTCATAATTTTGAGCAAGAAGTGTTTCCCTGCCGAGTTTTTTGTTGGTCCTAGTTTAGTTTTTCTTCTTAAAGCTACAAACCTTGACACTAAAAAAACATGACTTTGTCGTAGAGGGTGCAAAACGCATTTGTACTTGTTTCTGAAATTATTCTTCCAATGTCACAGCTAATTATTCTATTCGAGTTTCTAGATTACATTCCTCTTAGACAGTGTGCATTAACATAGAATATTTTCTTTACCAAATATGCTAGCTTGATAAACTGATGAGAGTATGATTTGCTGTCATACTTTTGAAGATGTCTCGTCAAATTGTTGGAACGTGCCCATCAGAGATTCTTAAGAAGCATGTAGTGCTCATCTCAAAAAAGAGACATTATTTCTAGACTGATAAGTAGGGTAGTCTTTTAGTTCAATGGCAGATCATTTTTTTAAATGATCTTTATAGTAAAATTCGTCCACATTAAAGAAAAACCATCCATGTACGGATTGATGGTATTATTGATGAATTTAAAAAAAAAACAGCGTCAAGAAATTGTATTTTTTCTCAAGGTTTTAACGCTCTGTCTATTAACCTCATGGATTAAATTCCGGATTAAATTCCTGATGGAAAAATTCTTGAAAAAAACATTGTTATATAACTTTGTAAAATTTTGGAGAAAAAGTGAAAAACCATTTATCTAGAAATCATTTATAGAAAAACCTTGTCTGTCTGTTCATAGATTTTGTGGATTATCCACTAGATATGGATTTAGCGAAACAACCCTGATGTGATGGAAATCACACTCAATGGTCAAAAGGTTGGAGTTAAAAGTGTCGGCAATTATTCAGCAAGTATTAGCATGACTAGCTTGCTTTACAGTACAGGGTCAGCGGACCAAGTGTAGACATTTTATACCATCATAAGTATCGTATTTTTTTGATTTATTTTTTCAAATTTACAATTTAAATATCCCAAAGTATTAAAGAATTTAAACTACAAAAGCTAAAGCCATTCTAAGATCACCAACCTTGTGCTTAGGCAAGTATGGAGAACTGACAACTACAATCAAATGTTTCATCTTCATGGAAAAAACAATCATTCATAGATTAAATTGAAGAGCTTGGACAATACCTCTACAGGAATTGTAGGTAGTCATTTTTGCAAATTACTTTATGTCAAAAGTATTTAATGGGTGCATGTCCTGAAAACTAAAAGATAGGTTGGACACTTTTTGTACAAACTAAAAGATAGGTTGGACACTTTTTGTACAAACTAAAAGATAGGTTGGACACTTTTTGTACAAACTAAAAGATAGCTTGGACACTTCTTGTACGAACTAAAAGATAGCTTGGACACTTTTTGTACAAACTAAAAGATAGCTTGGACACTTTTTGTACAAACTAAAAGATAGCTTGGACACTTTTTGTACGAACTAAAATAACTCAAGTATCCCAAATTAGTAAAAATGCCATCTCAATTGCAATCTAAGCACTGGAGCATGGCTATTTTGACTTTCCTTTAGAATACTGGAACTTCTAGATTTATTGCAGTAAGCACCCAAATTGGTAAAGCCAAATAAAATGCAATGTCTCAGAGTAAAGCTCGTATTATTTAGACTTTAGAGTGGCCAAAAAAGCTTTATCAATGCCAATAAATCAAACTCTAGACTTATTGCCTCCATGAGAAAAAGACGTTGATGAAAATTTTCAAGTTCCGACATTTCGGAAGGTTGGCTAATAAAGGCCATAATAACAACCTTTCATCTCTAATAAGTAACAGAGACTAAACGCAAGAGACATTCGACCAAAGTACACCACCATTAAATCAAAAAATGTCATAGAAACACATTATCCACTTACCTCACTCAGTCTTTTGAATCTAAATGAAACTCGTAAACGGCACAAAATGAACAATTTCATCACGAACAAACATCTCAAGACCTAAAAATAGATCGGTTCCCGCCATACTGAACTTATCAATTCAAGCTAACCACACTGTTTCAAAATCGAAATCCCTCACAACTGTGCGAACTCGTCAGCGAAACTCCCACAACTCCAAAAACATTTGAAACAACGCTCAACGGAAGAGAGAAAAATGTACGATCTTTGTCGATCATCGGAACCCAAGTGAGCGCTCACCCATTCAGTAATTGTCTCTATTACCCAATGCTAATATGTACAGTACGTATGAGAGGATTCTAGGAGCTTGATCCTTTTTTAATCTGGAAATGTCACTTCAAATTGACAACAGTGGATTTTCTTGAAGGTTAAGAAGGATTCCTTAATTCATTAATCGATGATAAACATACGGTATGGTGTATGGAAGTTCCAATTTCGGTATATTCGAGTCGAACAAATATGGTATTTATGATTTACATCATTAATATTAATATTTTACGGTTATTGTAGAGAAGGAACACTAGAACTGCATTTCTCGGAATGGAGTATCTATGGAAACTGGAAAAGGGAATACATACATGTGATGCATGTACTGATGTGTTTCGAGTTGGATTTTTGGCAGAGTTTTGCCATTTTGATTTTTAGGGTCAAAAATCTGACCACAACAAAACTTTTCAACAAGAAATAGACCTTATCTACCATAAAATATGGCAGCACTACCAACCCGAAATCCATTTTTATAACTATCGAGGGAACTCGAAATCGAACTAGTTCGAGTGTTGACAAATTGGTCCCTGTTTAGGTCTTTTCAAAAAGTTTAATACAACCTGCCCTTATTAACAGCGATAAACTTCCGAGTCAAAACTGGCAGCACTCCTGGTTCGAAACACATTACTAGATGCATGTGTAAAATGGTTAGATTACGTTATTCATTTTATATCGCAGATCGAAACAAACTTCGAAGTCACAGATTCAATTTTTTCCATTGGAAAGTAAGGAGGGCTCGGCAAGAGGTTGCGAGATTATACATCTGTGATGTCGAAGTTCGCCTCAAACTGCGATTTAAAACGTGTCGTGTAACCCTAAAAGGGTCAAAAATATCCCAGATTTATTGAATTTCTTGACTTGTTGAAATCACGTTTTTACGTAAAGCAATTACTTTAATTGCAATTACCCAATCAAATAAGATTTAATAACTATTCAGCACAATTCTTGCATCTTTTTAATGACCCTTCTCTTTCCTCAACTTTTTACTAACCTTGGTAACATAAGTATTCATGTTTTCAAATACATTCATGGCCTCTATCCCAATGCAAACGTAGCTTTTAAAACAAATGACAGAGGAGGAATTACATGCAAAGTGAAAATCAAAGCTCCAGAAGTTAGGGTAGTACAGTACTCAGAGAAGGTATGAAAGGTATCTGATACTGTATGTTTTCAAGAGCATTCATGGGCTCTCTCCTAACCCAGGATTTGAGATCAGTTGTAGCGATCGTAGAGGTTTTACTTGCGTTTTGAGAGCACCTCCAAATCCTAAGGAATCAAGGCTAGTTCGAACAATGAAGTGCTCCTCTCTTCTTTACTTCATTGTTCAATTTGTTGCCTATTTGCCTTCGTCGGGAATATGTAGGAGCTGATCCTCTAACAGCATTTAAGGCAGGATTGGACAAATTTTTAAAAACTATTCCTGACCAACCCACTATACAAGGGTTGTATAGATCTGCCAACAGTAACTCATTGGTAGATCAAATTTCATATAAACATTAATTATTGAAACTATAATAATGATTAACTCTCTTTACAGGAAATCCCATTCCTTGTAGCGGTATTGAAAAATCCGCCCCCCCCCCCAAAAAAAAACAAAAATCTAAGCCTGAGGACGACAAAGTGCTAAAAACGCTGCAGTCAAATTTTGTGCTGTACCAGGCCCCCAATTTATGTAACCTGCTACCATCCTCAATTAGACGAATCTATGCGTTAGACCAGGGGTCGGCAACCAGTTTTGGGTTAGGCCAAAAAATTAGCTTACACGTTGACTGGGGCCCTCCAAACAGACGTTGGAAGGTTCAGGGTCCCATATATTAACTATGAAAGAGCTTTGGGGCCACGAGTACAGTACCATGGATATCTTGGGGGGCCATTAATTTGGACCTTCCCCATAGCTCCTAGCCCATCCAAGACCACCTTTAGACCTATATGTGGGTTGCGACCCACCAGTTGCCTACAGGTGACGATCCGTTGTTCAGTTTCAAATCACATCTAGATGCAATGAACCTAAAAAAACATCAAAGAAGACGCCAGACCTCTTACGTTGATTTCCAGCATGGTTGCCAGGGCGAGATATACGATGCTAGGTTTTGGCAAAATCTTAAGTCCTTTTCCTCGACGATTATCTTCTTTTGGGTGGCATCATTTAGCTTAAATAGCTCCCGTTTTCGAGAAATTATCTTTTGCGAAAAAATGATAGCCAGTGAAGAAACATAGTTGACATGCGGCTAAAAAGTGGCATCAACAATTATGTCCTGGCAACCGTGTTGGAAACCAACACAAGATGGGTCTGGGAACGCAAGGTCTCCGGTGATATTTTTCTGGTTCATTCCTGACCAACCCTATGTTCAAGGACATTTTCGGGCGGCAAATTCAAACTCTCTCACCGACCAAGATTTTTATCAATAGGACTGAACTCTTTCTTTTTATTTTTGCATGGAATTCCATTCCTTGCATCGGTAAAAAATTGAAAAAAAAACTTGTATGTTGTCATGATTGTACGTAGATTAGGCTCCTCTATTCACGCACTTGTTGTCTAAAGGGTTTTTTATTTTAACTACAACATTTTTTCCAATAGAAATTTGAGTTATAAGTTGCAGTTGTTTACTTAAATTACTAAGATATTTGAATTGTTTTGTCCCCACCAACAACTTGGTAGCGGATAAGATAATATAAACAAGTAAACGATGGTGTGAATCAGCAACTGCAGCAATTACTAGTGACGTCATCATTTTTGGCGGGAAAAAAAGGTCAGAAGAGCTGTGTTTCTGATGAGCGTGCAAGGTAATTAAAACAAAGGTTTAGGCCTGGTAATTGCAACAATATCTCTCTTATCTGCACAACTTGAAGTTGAAATAGCAATTCTTGACATTGTTTTTGCAAAAAAGTATCTTTTGTTGCTTTTATCTAAAATTTCGCCACATAAGTTGAGAGGGTTCTTCCGAACTTTGAAATTAGGAATGCCTAATTAACTAAATAGGAACTTTGAATAACAAGATGGCCAGAGGAGATCGGTTCCTGGGGCAACTAAACCTAAAAACAAATAATTTGTTTAATTGAAGGCTTCCAATTTCTCCATTTTTTTCAAATTACTTTTCAATACTTCTCAACATACATTAACCATGCCATTGTCCATAAATGCAACATTTTTCGAAAATCTGACCATTGAAAATAGATTTTTTTTTGGCAAGCCTACACTGCTAACGGCAGCAGGTCCGTAAAATGATACGGTGATCACTCCCATATACACTATTTCGAAAGGTGCCTCTTCAAGTGTGTTGAAATGAAATTGTAAGTAAGAAAGCGACAGGGTTCTAAATTTTGGTAGTTATTCATGATTCTTTTGTTTTCGGTGCACGTAACAAAAAGCTTGAAAGCTTTTGAGTGCGATGGAATTTTTCTAGCCCGTTAGAGGTGTGCTCTCTTGTGGCAATCTTCAATTTCCTTGTAATGCAAAAGGAAGGGGAAATATCATTGCCACATGAAAGAGCCTTTAATTCGTTTTTTATACTTTCTGGCTTAGGTCGCCTTTCTCTTAAGTGAATTCAAGCGTGCGTAAGCGTCAATGCTCAAAAAAAGTCAACAAATCATGACATGCATTCTTATCGATTGCTGTTTTGAAAGCGAGGGCCTAAAACAAAAAGCTCACTCCGAAATTCTTAAAAGGTTGTTTGCCACCAAAATAAAGCGTCCATAAACCAAACTTTGGAGGTTTAAGTTAGGTTTAATGATTCATTATTTTCTTGCAGATTTTTTACTACCTCTACAAGGAATGCGATTCCATGTAAACAAATAAATCATATAAATATATTTCTTAAAATTAACATTTTACGAAATTTGCTCTTCCAACGAGTTACTGTTGGCAGATCTGGACAAGCCTTGTAGAGTGGGTGGATTAGGAATAGCATTTGAAAGATTAACTAAAGCCCGGAAAAGTAGCGTTATTTATTATGTACTTTGGTATACTTGAGCCATTTGCATTAGTGCACTTAACATCCGGCCTATGTTTACGCATAAATTTCTGTGAATTTTAGGGAAAAAACGGTGTTTTTCTTTTTTATGTGTGATAAATATAGCGGCCGAAAATATTTAATTTTGAAGGCCAAAATTTAAATACTATTTAAAGCAAAAACATCAAAATATTCAAGAAAATATTTAAATCACACCCAAATATTAACAAAAATATTCAAT
>CM021317.1:13604321-13625736 GCA_010645155.1 Tigriopus japonicus
TTCCCTGTAAAGAGAGTTAATCATTATTATAGTTTCAATAATTAATGTTTATATGAAATTTGATCTACCAATGAGTTACTGTTGGCAGATCTATACAACCCTTGTATAGTGGGTTGGTCAGGAATAGGTTTTAAAAATTTGTCCAATCCTGCCTTAAATGCTCTTTCACTGCACAATGACCCTGAATAAATAGAATATAGGTAGAATGTCCCTGCATTGCCCTACTAACAAATTAAAATCAAATTAAACAAACACTTTAAAAGCCGTTTGTAATCTTACAGTTTGTGAATGCTGATTTGGTTTTTTCCTTCTTTTGTATATATATTTGACCATTTATCCTCTTTTATATTTCTCCAGTTATCTAAAACTCATCTTCATATTCCTATTTCTCACCATTCCCCTTTAAATGTTTAGTCTAGATGTGACAATACTCTATTTATACACTTTCTGGTGGAGTGGTATAAAACAAAAAAACAACAAACAATAAACACTAAACACAAAAAAATAACTTGAATGAAGAACGAGAAAAAATGTTCAATTTTCCCCTATGGTTTGTTGAAGAGATCCATGCTTTGGGTATTGTTTAGATTAGGGGTTGGCATCAAGTGGGCCCAGGCCCACATGTGGGCGCAAGGGTGGCTCTGGGTGGGCCAAGGAGGACCACTCGGGTGGGGAAAGCCCAAAATAGTGGGCCATCCATAGAAATTTGAGCTGCGTGGCAACTTGCCTCCGAACGACCAATACTTTAGCAATCAATACCAATAAACTTAGTCAAGTTATTTCTATGTATTATTTTTACATCCATTATAGTTCAAAAAAAAATTCAAAACCCTCAACTTCTCTTTTTCATGTTAATTAGCTAGCTTTGTTTAGTAAAATTGCTTTGTAAAGTAATAATTGCTTTGTAAAGTAATATGTATGAATAAGAAATAAGGATGGCATTCAAATCAACTGGAGAGAAAAGTTCTTACGATTTTCCTATTTTCGAGACTATCAGGAGGTTTGGCATTGCTGGTGGAGTTCAATCTGGCTTTCAATATGCTTATGCGAGCGATTACCGTATCATATTTCAGGTCTGCTGCTGTTAGCAGTCTAGGCCAGGGATAACCTATATAATAGTATAAATACCCTTTCAGGGGTTCCTGTCTAGGCTTACCAAAAAAATGTCTCAGTTTTTAAGGGTCAGATTTTTGAAAAATGTTGCATTTCATAGCAATTGCATGGTTAATGCATGTTGAGGAGTATTGCAAAGTAATTTACAAACAAATGGAGAAATTGGAAGCCTTCAATTATACAAATTATTTGTTTTTAGGTTTAGTTGCCGCAGGAACTGATCTCCTCAGGCCATCTTGTTATTCAAAGTCGGGCATTCCTGAATCATAAGTTCGGAAGAACCCTCTCAATTATGTAGCGAAATTTTAGATAAAAGCAACATAGCATATTTTTGCAAAAAACATGTCAAGAATTGTTATTCCAACTTCAAGTTGTACAGATGAGAAATGAATTGTTGCAATTACCAGGCCTAAATCTTCGTTTTAGCTACCTTTCACGTTCATCAGAAACACATGTCTTCCGAACTTTTTTCTTGTCAAAAATGATGACATCCCTAGTTTTATCACTGCTAGTGACTTCGAATTTTTCTCCTTCCCAAAGCTTGGATAAAATCGAAAATCAGGCAATTTAAATGGAGTAAAGGTTGCGAATGTTGTCCGAACTTGAAGGTAAAAGAGACAGTAATCGAAGAAATGGGTTGAGCATGTATTTTGGTTAAACAATGGTAAAATTTAGTTTCGTAAAAACACACAATTCCTAGAATTCCAATTTGAAAAAGGTCTAACACTGGTCATGTAAAGTCTTGTTTGGAGGATGTCTTACCGATCCAAAATAAAATAACGCTAAACAAGTAGATGCGTAGTTTATACTCCTCATCGATTCCCAGAAGCAAATAAGAAAATATCGAAGATATGTGCAATATTGCAACGAATATTCCTTTTCGAAATGCCATTCTATTATCCGAAGGGAAATTAGCTGCAGTTGTTCAAACGAACGTAAAAAGGCACTTAATACCTACTTTTTTAAGACATTTGCTTACGTTTTTGTTTAAATATTTTAAACCAAGCTTTAAATAGACACCTATAAATGGCACAGAAAGGGAGAGCACAGAAGAGAAAAGTCTTGTGAGCCTAGTGCACGGTATCTTTAGTGCACGGTACCCTTTATCATACCATCTATTGTCGAATTTTTAAGCTTGGGGTAAAATCCTTCATTCATCAAACATATTCTTAAGCTGGCAATGAGGCCTTTTATACAGCATGATAAGCTATGGTTGCGGAGAGCGTTAAAAAGGTCACGGTAAAAACGTCACGAGGAAAAAAGGTCACGGTAAAAAGGTCACAGTAAATAGGTCACTGACCCGGGCAGTTCCAAAGATAACCAAAGGGGTGACCCCAAGAGCCCTAGTATGTTCCATGGTTGAATACTGTCCCAAGGGACCCAATATTTACTAAGTGGAACACGATTATCCCAATCCTAATAAGGTCTTATATGCATACCAAAGTCGACACGTATGTAACTCCCAACAGATTTTTGAACAATGGTCCCAAAACACCTTGGATCAGTTAGAGCACAGAAGGTGTCCTTACCCCTCCAGAGTCAAAATTACACCCTTCTCTGTAGATTTGCCAATGGGCTTCTAAGATATTTTGAGTGTGGAACATACTAATACTTAGGAAAAAGGTATCTTTTTGCCGTGACCTTTTTGACATCTGACCTTTTTACTTTGACCGTTTTACCTTGTAAACTTTTTACCGTGGCCGTTCTACTCTGTGACCTAGTATTTACTTGTGACCTTTTTACCCACAATCATAGCTGCATGGGATCTTAAATTCGATTTTCAAAATTGCAATAAACTTGTTGAACGTTTGTTTTTTACATTATATAAAAAGCCCAACAGTATTTATTGCCTTTTGGGAAGTATTTTTTATTTCATATTAATCGTTTAAAAACCTGTATGTAATTCCATCCTACAAATAAAACCTATTGATTAGGATGAATCACGCACTTGAAGTGATCATAGATTTTCTTTTTTAAGTTTTTGAGCAAACTAAATTTCCAACCTTTTTGGAAAAACTAAAATTATCACATCAATTAGTTTGTTTTCTAAACCGACTTTCTAGTTGTTTCCCTCGGGTGGCGTCTGCCATAATTTTTTTGGATAAAAGTTATCAAGTCTTTTAATTGGTTGAATAACCTTTTCAATATACGGAAAGGTCGATTCTCATCAGATAGTTAAGCAGTCTATTTATTCACCTTTCCTCTTAAGTAGCAAAAGGCAAAAATTGTCGTTAGATCAGGTCGTTTTGATGCCATAAAGAGGTGTTTAAAAACACAAAATAAAGTGGTTAATAAGATCAAAAATGCAAATAGCCTCAAAAAGTTTAAGCAACTCATGAAAAAATTACGAGCAATTAGAAACGATTCAGTGAGGTCACTAATCTAAACAAAGTCGGGGATTGGTTTAGAATGGATGAGTATAATCGAACGAATTCAGCTGTGGATTCTAGGGACAAAATGACTAGGGATGGGTCAGAACTAGGTTCTGACATTTTACAGGTTCAGTTTGCTACGTGAGGAACAAATTCTTATTTGAATTGATTGTCAAAATGAAGAAAACGAGTTGGGCTAACGAATTTTGATTAAATTTTATGGAGGGTGAGTCTCGACTCCGACGCATCCCTAGCCATTTTGGCCCTAGAATCCCCAGCTGAATTCGTTCGATTACACTTATCCATTGAGCCCGCTCAACCAATGACAACAAGGCAGCAATTTTGCGGACATTAGATCACTTTTGACGCTACAACAACACTTAGCAGTGATGACTTTAAGGATTCGTCCAAAGAAGATTGATGTTAAGAGGAAAATTTGTAAGCTTAACATCAAAAAAGCTCCAATGTTCTGGGATTTATTCATCAACAGTATGGTGTAGGATAGGTCACATTGAGCCTTGATTCTGTCCATGGCATATCATTTTGTTCACCTCCATCGGATCATTCTGCTAAAGAGGTGAAGAATCTTTTTAGGCAACCAACCAACAAACCCATCCATCGACCAAAGGAATCCAGATTAAAGAATGCAAAAAAGTAACTACACTTATATCAAATATGATTTGTCCCGTCCATCTTGTAAATTTGATGGTGTCAATTTAAAAATTTGAAATTGAAATTTCATAGATATCGGAAAAAGTTGAATTAAGTAAAAATGACAACTGCTTGGGATTTTGTCGCTCGTCTCTGTTTTAGTTTATTCATTTCCACTAAATCTGTACCCGAAACCACATAACACATAACATTACGATAAAATGATTGATCAAAGTTGAATTAAAAATTTGAAAACCATAAGGAATTGAACCAAAAGGGAAAATTTTAATTCATCACATTGTGCAGTAGTTAAAAATGCCAAAGCAGATATTTTCACCATTTTAACGATTATTTTTACTATTTTTACCGATGCTAATTTTTCAAATTTTCGAGTCCCAATAGAAACTTCAAAACAACAAGTTGAGGAATAGAAGAAACGTTATCCGGTTTAAATACTCATTTGCAATAACTTGCTCTATGCCTATGGAATAACCAACCTCTCATCTGTAGTAATTGGTTCTTAGGAAAAAAGAGCTCAAGGGGATTAAAGCTCATGTTGTTAACATTCATCAAATGTTCGCAAAAAATCATACACAGAAATGGCAAAATACATATCAGGTAATTTCTAAAGGTCAAATTTTGTTTCAGTAGAACACTCTACTTTTTAAAATGGATGGAACGACTCTTTTCAACCATTTCCAAGACCAAAAACTCAATTAGTACGCCAAATCGTGATCCGATGCCAATATGTGTTCAAGGCAAATAATCGAACCTCATTTGAGGAGACTTAACTCTTTTGTGCTCGGTTTCTTTTTCGATGGTGTGTTTGCAAAAGGAGTTCAAACACACGTTTCTGACTAATCATCTAGCCACATTTAGAGAGCGTTGTCTCATTAGAGACATTGTCGGTGCCGTCAATTCGATTGATGTTATTGCTTTTTGAGCGTTGCGTTCTCTTGTTTACAATATTTCCTAGAGCACTTTAATGACAAGAGTACGCGTACGGAAGCAATTGGTCCCACGATGGATCAGTGTCTCTCTTAGAAAGCACGAGCCAAAATGCAATTGTTAGAAGGAAGATGCATTGTCTTCCTTCGTTTGTGCATTGTCATAGAAGACTATCCATGTTCATTTCAAGAACATGCACAAAACTTCCCGTGTTCAAGTTTTTGATGTAAAAACTTTGAAATAAAATGTTATACTCTTCCTTATGCTGTCTTTTTCTTCTCAAATCCCTTGTAGACACTGACCAAGGTGGTAGGTTTAGGTTTAAAAAGCCAAAATTAGGGTTATTTTTAGAGATTTTGTAAAGATAGTTTGCTTCAAGAAAACATTCTCAGCTTTTTAGTTTTTTAGACTTTATTTCGCAGTTTCATCTGGAGTCTGGCAGAAGTAGAGACGATAAAAACAGCATTGGTTTTGGTCTTATCAGCGTGCTTACATCCTATGTCAGAATCGGATATGATTGTAGGAAAGTTAGTAACCAAATTAGGAAGTAAAAGCTTTTGAATTTTCAATCATCTGAATTTTTGTGCACATAGAAGGAATAAATACCATGAAGCCATGTCACAAAATGCTTACTTTCTTGGTATATTCATTAAAAAACATTGAAAATTTTAAGGTTAACATTTTAAGGCTTATTGTCCCCAAAAATGTCGTCAGGTCAACAATGGCTTCCTTATTTTGTAGGAAAATCCTTTAAATCATGGGAAAACATCAAAATGATTTAGCCCTTTTTGGCCTTTTTGGCCCAAATGTAGCTTTATTTTGCCCAGATTTGGCTTCTTTTTGTATAATTCAGCTTCAAAGCTTGCATGGGACCTGATCAGACTGACCTTGAGTGAGACACAACTTCATGCACATGCTCTTGAAATTATAGTGCTCTAGTTTCCCCGAAAATTACATTGTATCAGTTGCTCTCAATATTGTGTATGATTGGCTTACCTTCAGAAGTACTAATGGACCTACTACGATGTAAGGATTCTTCCGACAAGACCTTGCATGCTGAATATCACCGTCTTATTTGGCGAGCTTCGATTTTCGACTGAACTCTCTTTCTTTTGGCTTTTCTTTGGCCAAAGATATTGCTAGAGTCAACGAAGGAGAATCTCTTATCATTAGATTTGAATCTGCAGTTTATTTAAAATCTGGCCAAAAAAAAAACAGTTTTTTTGGTTTATAAATCTCGATGCAAGTGAGAAAGTTAGAAGAGTCGTAAATGTTATGGCCGTGCCAGCAATAAATAAATACTTGATCGAGACATAATTGATTCAAAGTGATAAGATGTTCAAAGAAGAGATTGCTTGGGATAAATAGAGATTACAATAAGTGTTATTGACAAGACATGACAAATATTTTTGCACATGGATATGCTTTTGCTTAAAAATCGAGAAGAAACAAAGTACAAACCACAAATAAGGGATTCAATTAAGTTGTATATCTTTTTTTACTTATATCAGAGTTTTTCAGGTAAGCCAACACAACATGGAGCAGAAAAATAAGAGAGATTACGCCAAAAAACTGCCAGAACATGTAGGTAGAATTGGTGCAAATTTCAATTATTTAAAGAAGAGTTTTGTATTTCATACCAATTCCTTGACAAAAAAAAAAGTTTATCGACTTTAAATCAAATCATTGTTTTGGCCTGTAAGTAAAAAAATGTGAAACACCATTTTCTAACCACTTGATATCTAAAAGCATTTAATTTTAACCAACCTTTTAGGAATCCATTGTTCAAATGAACGGTCTTGAAAAACATTATGGCAGTGTTTAGAAGTTTTCTGGATGGAAATTGGACTAGCATGAACCACAGATCATATAATGACTAGATGTCGCATTGGCCCAGTCCGTCGGCGAGAGAAAAGTGACACCACTTGGCCCAGCCGCGCTAGCTTCGAAATCTCAGGGCGACCGCGTGCTCAGATAAACGACGCTCGCTCGCGTCAAGAACAAAGTACGTACGGTACGTTGAGTTTGTACAGGATTTGGCCACGCTGGCAAAATTTTGAAAAGTTCGAAATTCCCACCATTTTAGGGTGTAGTGTTATGTACCAGCTGATGAAGCAAACTTGTCCCCCTTTTTCTCGCACGAAGCGAGGTCTAGCCATTATATGGTCTGTGGCATGAACGCTTCCCTTTCTAGAAAACTGCCTTAATTAAATCAACTACAATATTCCCAAGCAATAGTTTTATGCTATAAAAATAAGCCTCCATTGAAGAAAAATATTTAAATAATAGAGAGAAAAATGCAAAAGGGTTGGTTGGAACTTTAAGTTCTCCAATGGACCGAGCAAAATGTTAGCTTGAGCCCATTGATGTTCACGCCTTTCAGATTTGGACATAGTTGCCATTTTTGTAGTTTTCATTGCCACTCTTTGGCAAAACGGCAAGTATTTTTCTACTTGGCAATACTCCTTTCCATTGGCATTATGTTATGAAAAAGACCCACTTCATGGGGAAATAATGGTTCCCCATTCCCCAAGCATTCATAATTTTTGGAACTGGAGTATGCTTTTCTCGTTGACTACTCTAATCGCCTCTCTGGCCAAATTGAGCCACGAGGAGAGAGAGCGAAAGAGAGAAAACGCAATGAAGGCTACTTGTTGAGAAAGTTCCTCTCAATCAAGCAACCAGTTTGGTCGTTCAAGCCCTAGGAAATTGTCTGAAGCCGCTTCGAGTTTCGTAACCCACGTTGCAATCAAGCTTGATGTGTCTTCTTGAAGGCCATAACTACTAAACGGAACATGAAACTTCTCGTGAATGAGGATTATCGTGATAACTAATGACTAATCGCAGATTCATTTTCGACGAACCAAGGCCACCGGAACATTTGTGAATTCATCCTGAAGTTTCAGGTCTTAAATGGTCTGGCTACAAACTTTTTTCTACAAACTTTCCAATAGAGGTCAAATGACTTGACCCTTGTCTAAGAAAGGCCAAGAATTGAGTTACTTAAAGGTTAGTTCTTGATCTTTAATGGAACGAATACTGGATTGGAACCAGATCAAGCAGAAAAACGTTTCGATATGAACTGGAGGTTAAATGACGGATTGCTGGAAGGCATGCACTTCTTGTCGATAAGTTTTATGTCTCAAAAAGGCATTGATCAGCCTTTGAACGCGGTTCAACGCAAGATAAAAAAACCTTGCTTCTTTGAATGAATTTAAGAGCTTACAGCATTATAGAGTTATTATTTGCAATTCAGTTGGTAAATTATCTTTAGTCTGGAAACGTAAAGAGAGATCTATTTTTGATCATTGGATAGAAAAGGATGTTTGAAGTATTCAGATAAATCTCGTAGAATTAAAAAAAAGCTTCAATATCAATAAAGCGACAATATCAAACAAAAGTTTGTAGTCTTAACTAAAACTACTTTTTCATGTATTGTTCTGATCTAATGGTCCAATTATAATAAAAGGCCTTAACTTGGCAGCCTATGCATAGGTGTTGAATTTGCACTTTTTTGCATGTTTTGTGAGGATCACTATTAATGCAAGAAACCAAAAAAATGTTTGGGCAATAGAAAGCAATCATAGTATATTGTCATACACTTTATCCAGTATAATTGATAGACTTCGGAAAATAATGTGAAATGCTTAATGTTTATGTGACTGAAAAAGACTTTCTTAAAAAGGACTGACGTTTTACGCATATTTGTACATAGACCGTGAACTCTCATCGATGAACTTTTGAAAATGCAATTTCTTCAGAGTTGGGTCAATTATTTGAAAAATGTAATCAATTACAATTACTTCATCAAAAAAATGTAATCAATTACAATTACTTCATCAAAAAAATGTAATCAATTACAATTACTTCATCAAAAAAATGTAATCAATTACAATTACTTCATCAAAAAAAATGTAATCAATTACAATTACTTCATCAAAAAAATGTAATCAATTACAATTACTTCATCAAAAAAATGTAATCAATTACAATTACTTCATCAAAAAAATGTAATCAATAACAATTACTTCATCAAAAAAATGTAATCAATTACAATTACTTCATCAAAAAAATGTAATCAATTACAATTACTTCATCAAAAAAATGTAATCAATTACAATTACTTCATCAAAAAAATGTAATCAATTACAATTACTCCGTGGTCTATGGCCAATTACATGTCAATTACAATTATTCCGTCTCTTTCACCGTTTTGCCTTTTCAAAACAATGAAAAATTGACAGATCTGCCATTTTTACGTAGCAATGCATCAACTGGCAACTTGCAATGCCTGAAAGGTTACATTGAAAGAGTGATTCACAAAAACCAAAAGCTGATGAACGGGCTTAAATATCAAAAATATTTTACCATCAATCACGAGGCAAATTTTTCTTTTTCAAAAACACGAACTCTGTACATATATATCAAGTGTAACAATGTTTTAAAACTTTATTTTTGCACCTCATTTGTCTGCCCTTGGTTGTGAAAAGCCCTAAATCTTGACACAAAAATTACGGTCAAAAGCTCTTGTAGTTTTAAAGTAATTAAACATCAAAGCTTGGGTGTGTTTGGAACAAATGCTACCTGTTTGTGGCATCACATTGACCGCAAATTGATGACAAAATTATTATTTTGCAAGTAAAAACCGATAAATTGAAAAGCAATTGGTAATTTGTAATTGAAAGTTCGTCTATTAGATGGCCAAAAATGTAATTAATTACAAGTACAATTACTTGGCCCAAAAATGTAATTAATTACAAGTACAATTACTTGGCCCAAAAATGTAATTAATTACAAGTACAATTACTTGGCCCAAAAATGTAATTAATTACAATTACATGTAATTGTAATTGAAATTACGTAATTGTAATTGCAATTACAATTACTCCCAATCCCTGGATTTCTTGGCGCTTGTCATTTAAGTAACTCAACGTGACTTTGGGAACTTAAAATAAGTTTATTTTAGAAATTTTTGCACAATAAAAAAAATATTAATAATAATTTAAGAAATTGGTTCAAAATTGTGACAATCTTAGCGCCAAAATTTTTTTTAAAGGTATCATGAGGGCAAGGGTAAAAAATGCCAGAAAAATGACAAAAAATTGGTTTTTGGCTAATTTTAGTTTTTTAGTGATTTAGAGAGAAAAGGCCGCTTAAATGTGAGTTTGTGACAAATGTGGTTAATGTAATAGTAAAATAAGTAGTAATAAGTAGTAAAATGCCACCAAAAAGGCAAATCTCATTTTTCTCCCGAGGCCTTACAATCGATAGTTAAGAATAAGTGAAATGAAGCACAGGGTAGTTTTATCGGGCTTTAGCTCAAATGTTTTAAATCAAAACCTATGCTGTCGATTACCTCATATTTTTTTCGGAAAGGCCAACATTTTTAACCAAGTACAAGTCGAAAGTGCCTAGTAAAAATATTCTCAACCACGATTCAACTAAAGGCTTAATAGCACTTTCAAGAATGAGAAAAGGTGAAAGCCACCAGTGGTTAACGCCTTAATTAGGAAATCATGTTAATGTATAATGTAAACGCATAGGCAACGAAAGCAGAATAACTGACAGTGCTTTGTGACTCGTAAGTTTTGGTCAAACCTCTTGTTGGTTACTTGTGTATTATGGGGACATAAAAAGGTTGCTTCAAGTGAGCGTTTTAAATCTTTCTGCTAACGGCAAAACAGGGCCGTTGGCTGTCCTGAGTTGCCCAACCCATTTTAGCGAATTCAAGTTCTTCCCATTTAAGCGCCCATTTGATGATTCTAGGCCTTAGATCAATTACAGTCTATCAGAAAAGTTTGCATAACGTCGAGCGTCAGCTCGTTTTTTCAGCCTGGCCTTGGAAGGACAAGGCCGAAAAGGTTGAAATTTGGTCAGAATGACCAACATGGACCAACATACCACGCAAATATCCAAAAACCCAGATGCAATCAAGTAATCAAAACTTTTTTTACCAAAGACTGAAAAGGGGGCGGCGCAAAAGTTTGCATAACACTTTTGAGCAGGTCGAGGAAAGTGTGAAATTTTTTGAGAAACACCTGTAATTTTCTATTGTTTTCAAGAGATTGATGATGAAAAAAGTCTGGATGATTCTAAAGGTTATAAAAAAAGGCGAAAATCTCCATGTAACCTCTCTGTTTTGAAGCAATTATGGGTGCAGCAAAAGAGTTAGCCTTGGAGACCAAGGCCACGATCATTGACCTCCACAAGAAAGGCCAGGGATACAGGAAGATATCCAAGACCTTAAGTATTCCCATCCCGACCATCCAAGGAGTGGTCCGACGTTTCCAGCAGCGAGGACATGTTGGCAATGCTGACCGGCCTGGACGACCTCGTAAGCTTCCGGCAAGATCCGTCAGAAAAGTGGTGCGAAAGGTGGAGCAGTACCCTCGTACAACCTTGGGTGAGATCCAGGATGACCTTGCCAATGAGGGTCTCAAGGTTTCAAAGGATACCATTTCGAGGACCATCAGGACTGCTGGACTTCAGGCAAGGCGGCCGAGGCGCACCCCTTTTTTGAAGCCAAGACACGCCAAAACGCGGTTGAAGTACGCCAAGGACCATCTGGACAAGGACGAGAGCTTCTGGCAATCCATCTGGTGGTCGGATGAGACGAAAATTGAGCTCTTCAGTCACAACCACGTCCAAACTGTCTATCGCCGTCCTGGACAGGCTTACCTCCCGAAGAACACCCTTCCCACAGTCAAGCACGGGGGTGGTTCCATCATGCTCTGGGGAGCATTCAGTGCCCGTGGTCCAGGGAACATCGTGAGGATCAAGGGGATCATGAAGAAGGAGGACTACTGCAAGATCCTTCAAGAAAACCTGCAGCAGTCGGCGGAGAAGTTGGAGTTGGGTCCGGATTTCTTGTTCCAGCACGATAATGATCCAAAGCACACAAGTCGAATGGTCAAGCAATGGCTCACAGACAATGGTATTCAGCGGCTGGACTGGCCAGCGATGAATCCAGACCTGAATCCTATCATAGATAAATAAAATAGAGATATCTCAATTTTGACGTCGACAAAACCGCCCTCTATGAGGGATTACCTAACAACATTGGTAAAAATGATTGTTTCATAAAGAACGTCATAGAGTGCGCCACCGTGTTTGTAACGCAAATATCCTTTTTGAAGTTCGATTCTCAGAGTCAATTCAGAAAATACAGCCTACGTCATCTAGAGGTCACGGATCTCCGCACTGTCACGGCGGTCTGCCTGCTTAGCTAGAATTGAGAAGTCTGGGGGTAGTTTGTGATCCTATTGAGAATCTGTGGCAAGAGCTCAAGAGGAGAATCAGGATGAGGAAGCCCAAGAATCTGACCGAGTTGGAGTCCGTGGCCATTGAAGAGTGGCATAATATCCCCCCTGAGACTTGTAACAATCTTGTAAAGAGTTACAAAAAGCGACTATTAGCTATTTTGAAGGCTAAGGGGTTTTCAATAAATTATTGATTCAATGTTATGCAAACTTTTGCGCCGCCCCTTTTTCAGTCTTTGGTAAAAAAAGTTTTGATTATTTGATTGCATCTGGGTTTTTGGATATTTGCGTGGTATGTTGGTCCATGTTGGTCATTCTGACCAAATTTCAACCTTTTCGGCCTTGTCCTTCCAAGGCCAGGCTTAAAAAACGAGCTGACGCTCGACGTTATGCAAACTTTTCTGATAGACTGTATAATCAATAGATAGCGTGCAAGCTTTAGTCTGGCTGATTTGGCAACTGGGGTGGAATGCGTTGAATTTATGAGGAAAATGTCGCCATCACAACTGTTGAGCGGACAGTTAGTGTGACCAAACATGTGAATCAAGACCAACTTTTTTTAACTCGTTCTTGAAGCCACAAGTTAGTTTTTGTCCAAATGCATTGTATTAACCCAACATAACGCAAAAGCTTAAATCTATGTTCTTTCTACCAATGACTTATTCAATGTATTGGCAAAAAATTTCCAAGTTGAAGTATTCAAATCCAAGGTATGGTCACCTAGTGACGTCTTCGGTTCTTCTTAGAAAGTGACCACTAGCAATAGCAAAATATGACCCAAAACCATTACTCAATTCCACCTTTGACTTTTCAATTTCATAGTTGTCATTTGCCTGGTCACTCATTTCAAATGTTTCCGCACTTTTGTCCACTCAACAGTTGGCGACCGGAGACACATTTTTAGGCTTACACTCCGTCTTATATTAATAGAAGTCAATGTTCTAGGTCCTTGGAAATGATCGATATTTCACGTAAAGATGCCCATGCCGGATTTGAGTCAATTAAACGCAAAATTTATTTTTAGGGTGATTAAAAGCAATTAGGCAAGCCTTGTGTTATTGCAAAAGAGGGCTTAACATTGATTCAAACAATAATATAAATATGCTGATATGTTCAGTGGATAAGATTTTTTGAACTAGCTTTCAATACATCTCATTTTGACAGTTTGTAGAAGAAAAGCAGCATTATGTGTGGTTGGTTACATTTGAACTCAAACTGATCCTAAGGAATCGAGTTTTAGGCAATGTAATTGACAGTTTTCAATGGCAAATTCTAATTTTATTCTCAGACTTGCACAAAATCATGCATTTAAGAATTCGTCAGTGATTATTTCCCATTTCTTCAAAGGCGTTCCGAGGGTTATTGTTAACCCAAAATTAGCTATTTTTTCTGCAACGGAAAGAGGCGATCTCAGGAGTTCACCACTTCAAACGGCATTCTACAAGGAGACCCAATGAGCCCACTACTCTTTAACCTCTTCATTAGCGACCTTCCTCAGCCCATGCAAAAATGGTTACAATAAAAGCGAAAGCCAGAATCGGGTTCCTCTTTCCAAGATTGGAACTTAGGATAATGCCTCTTTGGATGGTTCTTCGAGTGTTTCAGTGTTTCGTCCTACCCAAATTCGTATACGGCCTTCCAGTGTGGTTAACCTATCTTATCTATAACTAACCTATTAGCTATCGGTCTCGGCATTGAAGGACATTAACACTATACTCTAACCAAGTACCTGAAAAGGTATCTAGGGGTACCTTACGGAAGCAATAACGCCATCACATACTTCCTAACCGAAACAAGGCCTTTGGACGAGTGGTTGAGGGCAATTCTGCCTGACCGAGTTGGATCATTGGGAGAGTTTGGGGACTTGGAAAGTACCCAGCTCACGCTGTTTAACTGATTCCCCCCAATCTCTGAGCTCAACATTGTGCAGAATGTCCCGAGTTGGTTTTGGAGGAGCAGGACAATCAACTCAATCCCTTGCAATCCAAAATATAGATCAGAGGTTTGCCGCGAAATTTTCGATTTGAACCACTCAGACCTCTGCAAACTCCAATCGTCCCGTCTAAACACAACAGAGGCGTGCCTTTGTAAGATTTGCCATAAGTTTTTAAGCCCCTACCACCAGCAACTTAATTTTTGTGACGATATTGATGTCAATGCATCGCACTAAACATACATACATTTCCTTTGAATTAGATATTTTAATTAAAAAATGATTATCAATAGAGGGCGGAAAAAACGTTGGAAAAAAGTACAAAAAAAGAAGTTTTAAAGTTGGAATTATCGCCAGAAAAGTTATTTTTCAGCTAAAAATGGGCAAAAAGTTTTTTTTACCAGACGAAAATGAATGAAATAAGGTTGTTTTCCCCCAAAAATGACCACAAAGGTTTTCAATTAATTTTTCAATTAAAAGGGTAAAATATATTTGATCTGTTGTGTTTTTTTAGCCGGCAATTTTTTGTTCTCGATTTTTCAATCAAAATTTGTTGGTCCTCGTTCTTTCACTTAAAGAAATTGACGACCTTTTTTTTTAGGTAGGATTGAAATTTAAAAAAAAAGTTTTTTTTGTGTTTGAAAAGCGTGAAAAAGTTTTTTTTTCTGCTTGAAATTTCTATCATATGCAACAAGATGTTTTTATCTAGCAAAAATGGGCAAAAAAAGTGTTCTGAAAGTTTAAAGTTAAAACTTTTTAATCCTCGCTCTATTTATCATATTGGGTTCAAGATGCAAAAAAGAACTTTAGAAGCAATCGAAAATTGTACAAATTTAAATTTCAGAGTACAAAAAGTTTTGTAGTCACCTACGTACGTAGTTCAAGCTATTCTAAGATTTACAAGAATAGTTCAACTCTAAAAGAAGACATGGTACCGTATGGAACAATATTACCAAGTCAAAGTCTGAACACATCCAAAAGAGTAAACTGACATTTTAGATCCATTTTATTGCCATCGCAGTGATGATTTTTGCGATTAAAGTAGGGCTAACGTGCTTGGGCTAACCTTTTTTTCTTGTTACCTCAAAAACCTACGAGTGAAACCATTACGTTGTGCTCGATTTTGTAATTAGATCCTTGCCCCTGTCCCTGCATCCCCTTCTCCACTCTTTTTTTCGGTGACCAAGTAATGTATTCTGTCGGATTTTTGGTTCACCATTGTAAGGACCAAATTGTCATTTATATACACGAATATTTTACGTGATTTTTCCTTACGAAAATCATCTACAATTTACAGGTCCTTTCGGTTACACTTTCATATCCCCCTCTTTTGGCTGAAACTTCCGGCTTTCAATTCAATTTTTCCTTTCCAAACTCCATGGAACATCATTTTGCTACGTACGTCATGGCAATGTAACTATGCTATACATCGGGACCCCTTCATCTACGTATATCGCTTTCAGAAACCCTAATTTTTCGCTTCTTAAGTCAAAGTCCAGCTTCTTAATTGTTAAGTATAGTATTAGTTGTATTAGATTATTGATTATGAACCAATCTTTTCAAATAGAATCATGCCTTACTCTCTCTTCACTTTTGAAATCGTCCATAATGAACGATAAATTGCAGCGGAAACCAATTCTCATGCCACATCTGTATTTTTCAAAAAATCAAAAATATACCGAACCTTCCGCCGAATCCATTCGTTCCACATGATCATCCCATTCCATCCTTCAATTTGCTAGCTCACGTCACACTTCATTATCCTATTCTTGAGCAAAAAGAAGCTATTCCAAGTGTTTTGTTCTGTATTTACAAGTAATAATCAATGTGGCTCAAGATGACACAAACACAAATCAAGAGTCGAAACTCCACATCCATCCAATAGGTTCACAAGAAGGGTAAGAAAAACGAAATACACCCATAAATCCGGATTTTCCAACTGGACACCAACGATGTGGATGATATGCAGACGCTAAAGTCCAGAAGGTTGAATCATGGAACAGGTAGGTGTGTGAACAATGGGGAAGGAGGATCGTTTGGAAATGCTAAAGCACAAGATTAGAGCTTTTGGGTCCAAAGAAGAAGAGAGTTACTGCAAATCATGGTGGTGATGAAACTAATAATAATAAAGATAGTTAGATTCATGGCAATAGGGCGATCTTGAGGGAGAGAGGATGATGATAATGATGATGAGGCCTAAGATGAAAGAAATATATCTATCCCCTCAAGAGCGAGAAACAAAATGGAAGAGCACTAACGAAGAACAAAAGAAAAAAGTAAAACAAACCCCGTTTAGCAGAGAACCGTTTTTCAAGAGAAAAGGACCTTTTGTTTCGAGTTGATAAAATAAAACGTGTAAAAATTCTCAACCAATGTTGTTGTAGGTATCAAGCCCTCATTGGATGAACTTCATAATCTTCTTCGTCTCACCATTGCCATCCCTCTTGTCCTCCTCAACCACTGACGACCATTTATTTCAAAGCACCAATGAGATGATGACCAAGAACAAGGAGAATAGTAGTAGAAAGAGGAACGGAACGAGGGGATGGATGGGGAAGGGCATGATAATGATGGATCTCTAGCGATTTGCGTTCTTCAACTGGTTTGACAGCCAATCTAAACCTTCGTACAAACCGTCTCCAGAGGTCGCGCACGTAGCCTGAAAGGAGAACAAAACAGTTCAGTTTGTGATAACCACAGATATTGAAAGACATGACATCCTTTGTATTTTGGGCAAATAATTTTCATCAACAGCTGACCAAAGGTTGCTTGAATCATGCTTAAGCTTCCTTCAATGAGTATGAGCAAAAATCTATAGAGATTTGACATTAAATACACTCACATTAATTAAGAAACTGAAACAGGACTCGCAAAAAGACTTGTTTGATTTTGTCATCAATAATTAAGATTGACAAATTAAAAAAAATTGAATTGCTTAGGAACTTGATCTTGAATTATTCAAAGTTATTATCCTGAACTTCATGATCGCTTCTGCTGGGACCACAATAGGCATGCAAAGTCGGGCATGAATTTTGGGCTTTGTTGGCTGATCAGGCTGCGCCACAATCGTTGCAACTACCATGATCAAAGCTCTTCCAGACTCTCCAAAACTTTGAACTCAAAATTACTCCTTACCAACAGAATATTTTTGAAGATTTTGGCTCCTATGTTTTGCATTCAACACTCAATTTGAGTTAGCATAACCAAGGATGGCTCAAGTCAGGATTACTTTCAAAATACACACTGGGTCCGATTAGTACAATGAAAATTCAACGGAACAATGTATTTGTTGCAAAAACCTCACATTTTAGTACAATGATCGGACCCAGTGTGTATTTTTGAAAGTCGTCCTGACGTACAGTGGTCCCTGGCATAACGCAATAACCCAAAGCATTGCATTATTCTAAATTGTGCTAAACTGCAGAGGTATGCAAACTTATTTAGCAGTGGGCCAAATTGGCCGGACCGCGGGCCACACCATTCAAAACGACAAATAATTTATATTCTAAAATTCACGGGCTATGCCAAAATCATGCTGCGGGACAAAGTCTATTGAAAATGACAGATCCTCTCGCAGGCCACATTTGGCCCGAGGGCCAGGGTTTGCACACCCAAATTTGAAATTTGGGTGAGGTGGTGACTAAATGGTAGTCACCACCTCAAAAACCGGAGACACTAAAACCAGGTGGAGTCCTAGTGCTGATTCAGGGAACAATCCATCTCTCTATACACGTGACTGGGCCAACATGTTCCATCTGGGAAATCTGTGGTTTCATTTTTCAAAGGAGCTCCGAATATGGGTCGGATTATTTATGATTTAAAGTTGCAAGAATTTGATTGACAACCTGAACTGTCCAGATATTTCAACAAGTTGGAAAGCTGGATTAACAATGTTTGGGCTTAAGGGATATTACGTGGGTTGGTCCAGTTCTTCTTGCAACATATTTTCGCGTTCCAAAAACATTTGATAATTTATAAGCTACAGTCTCTTCTCAGTGGTAGTTGTAATAGGAGAGAGCAAGGTGTTATTTAATGGACTTTGAAATGGTGCCTTGTTGTAAAAATATGAACAAGTGTTCCATATCGGAACAGTATCTTGTTTCTTTTGTCGAATGCCACTCAAAGAAGAAAGGCGTGAAATCGAAGACTATGAGCAATCAGGAGAACAAAATAGATAAGGACACGTATTATGTTACCATAGTGAGTCAAAAATACGTACTAAGATAATACGCATGACAATACATGAGAGAACAATTGAGTGTTGTTAGCTTTTAGCCATTCATTGCATTGGTAAATTTGGGTCAGCACAAGTTATCAAGTAACGTGTGATTTTATGAGGCCTGAAAAGTACTTTATAATGTGGGCAAGATACCGTCTTAAATAAAAAGTAGGGCTCGGACAAAGTTGCTAAATGCAACTTACCAAAAATTGCAATTTTTGTCCATTTTCATCAAATTTAGCGTTTCTTTGTTTTTTTAATGCAAAAAACAGCAACTTTTGGCCTTTCTTTTAGCCTCAATTACTTAAATTCTGCGGGATTTTGTTTTTCGCAAAAAACAAATTCGCCATACAAATTTTACACGTACTTTTTAAGGACCTTAAAAATGAATTTAGCAAATTTTGTACAAAGCAAAACTGCATTCTTAAGCAAGCTTAAGACCTATAAGAAACGACAAACTATAGGCAACTACTTTCGCTCAGAATTGAGGAGTAAATCATATTTATTTTTTTCATTTAAAAAAGCAACATATTAAGGCCAGAAAATAGCAACTTTCGACGAATTGAAAGCAGCTTTAAGCCAAAATTTTTGCAATTTTAGGGCAAAAATTCACATTATCCTAGCCCAAGTGATCTCCTAGAGCCTCAAAATATTGGTTAAAAAAGAAGTAAAGTATTTGGTTAACCATTCCTTACAGGGTTGTTTGAAATAGGAGTCCAAAACCATTAGCGGCAAATTGTGACAAAAGGAGACGTTGAAGTTAATTTTAGGTCTAAATGACTGGAAAAGTACTGGTGTATACCCCAACTTCGGAATCGTCGTCAAATGAATTCCAAAAATATTGTTCATCCTAATGGGTGTTCAAAGAAAGGATGTTTCTTTGAGAATAGAGCGTGCATACCTTGGTTAAAGGAGTCGTTCTTGCAAACATAATCATAGTTTTGTAACGCGTCAATAGATTTAAAAAACATTTTGCCTGAGTATAACTCAAAATATTTTCTGCCACTGATATTAGTACAACTTAATCACAAACCTACTGCGTCACCCGCGATTCTTAATTTGCTATGGGACTCTAATTCGTGACCACCCTGTTTGGTGAAATGTTTCTTCAAAAATGCCACTTTTTTAATAATAATAAAAAAGAACCGACTTTAACACCTTCAAATTATTTGCGTTAACTGAACTGACCTGAATGTACCAACTTCGGTTGCGGAGGGAGTGCAATCCGAGCTTGTCGGTGATTTCGGCCGCGTTCATAGCATTGGGCAGATCCTGCTTGTTGGCAAAGATGAGCAGCACGGCCTCACGCAGCTCATCCTCGGCCAACATGCGCATCAGCTCATCGCGAGCCTCGCCGATGCGCTCGCGATCGTTGGAATCCACCACGAAGATCAGACCCTGTGTGTTCTGGAAATAGTGACGCCACAAAGGTCGAATCTTGTCCTGACCGCCCACATCCCACACCGTGAAACTGATATTCTTGTACTCCACCGTTTCCACATTGAAGCCTGCAATAGGGAGAACGATGAAGGTGGAGGGTTCGAGGAAAGTCTCGGTTCGAAACAGGATTATTTCATTCTCCCGCCTTACTTTTGTTACCATAAAAATCCGTGTCTAATGGACAATTCATATGTTGTCATTAATCAAGTTTCGATTATGGAACAAACAGCGAAAAATTTGACTAAGATGCCTTTTGATGGTTCTCTTTCTGGGACTTTTTGATGACAGGGAAGTTTCGGTCACGTTTTTGGAAGGAAATTTTTACCAAAAATCGGCATAAAACCCTGGCATGAGTCATAGTGATCGTTGTTTTACGCAAAACCAAATAAGTACATTAAAATTATCTTTTTTTAAAAAAAATATTTAGAATTAGAGGTAGATTGATAATCGTTTCATTACAAGGTTAACAAACTTTAAGCAAGCCTCGTCAAATGGTAACTAAGACTTGTATGAAACTAACCGAAAACACATAAAGCCTCGGATAAAGTAGCTAAATGCAACTTGCACCAACAATTGCAACTTTTGGCCATTTTTTTGATCAAAATTAGCAACTTTTCGATTTTTTCGCAAAAAAACAGCAATTTTCTTTGCCTCGTCACTGAAATTTGCTCGACTATGCTTAAAAATATATTCAACACCTATGTTTTTTAGAAGCTTTTTTAAAGCATCAACGTCTTTTAAATTCTAAAAAATATTGCGCAAAGCAAAATTGCGTTCTTCAAAAGGCCTTTTTAAGCCAAAAATGGCAACTTTTCATCATCTTTTTCCAAATCGAGTCCAACTTATATTTATATTGTATATTAAAGATATTATAACTATCGAGCCAAAAACCTGCAACTTTATCCGAATCCAAAAAATAACACACGTATCCTCGACTGACTCAAGTGAGCCTTTCATGAGTCATATCATACCATTGCCATGGAGGGAAAATACCCACTTACTATGTAATTTTACAAAAGTTTGGAAAACTGAAACTTCGACAAGGCAATTCGAAGAATCAATCTTTTTACACTATAACATTAACTTAAAGATTAACCAAAATATGCCCCCTTGACCTTACAAACCACAAAGTCAAACCTTCACTCATTTCTCGAGTCAATCCTTCCAAAATAAAGGTTATAGGTTAACAGGCGCTTCTTACCAATGGTGGGAATGGTGGTGACGATTTCGCCCAACTTGAGCTTATAGAGAATGGTGGTCTTTCCGGCCGCGTCTAATCCCACCATCAAGATGCGCATCTCCTTCTTGCCAAAAAGGCCCTTGAACAAGGACGCAAACACGTTTCCCATCGTGCCTGGACCAAAGAGCGAACGAACGAGCGAGTAATCAATCGAATGAGCGACAATCTGAAACAAACGCGAGTTCAATCCATCGACTTAGAGAATCAAAGGAGCCCCTTCAAAAAGAATCACAGCTGCTT
>CM021317.1:13632167-13730826 GCA_010645155.1 Tigriopus japonicus
ACGCGCCCTCGCTCGATCCCACTCCACGTAATACCGTCCTCCTTGACCAACCATATCACATCTGCCGACTTCTAACCAAACCACTTTGTGATGTTGGAAGGGATCGTAAACACAACTATGGTCGTTATCGTCCGCCGAATTAGCTATACACAACAAGCTGTGTCAGCTGACCCGAAGCTGGCATACACCACCAGGGAAGGCAGTGCTGCCAAAATGGCACTTTAATGGCCATATTTGGACTATTTTGACCTAATTTTACATATTTCTAGTTTTAGATAGTGATGGACCGAAAGGGCTCATAACCGAAATCGAAAGTTTCGGCCGAAAGAGGGCTTAACCGAAACCAAAACCGAAAGCAGCTGATTACAAAATTGTTCAAATGCAAAATCTATCTTAAAAATTAGAATGCTCATGTGTTCGATGTTGGGTAGTCGCAAATTTTGAAAAATCGGAAAACTTAAATTTCAGAGGTTTTTGGACGAGAAATTTTTCGATTTTGTTGTCAAACTCCATCCTTTATAGTGCCAATCTGCTTTCGGTTTCGGTAGGCATAACCGAAACCGAAACCGAAATTTCGGCCATAATTTCGGCCGAAAGCGCTTTCGGTCCATCACTAGTTTTAGATGAATAATATTACGAATGTGGTCCCACTCAATGAAAGAAATGATAGATATATGATGTCATTAAATGAAAACAGAGCACAAATTACTGGAAACTAGGAATACGTAGGAAACTAGGTGCATTACTTATAACCAGAATAATACGTGTACTTATTGGTGCTGCATCGTTATCAATGAAGCATTTGAATTCAGATCATGAACAATATTCATTTGTGAACTCTTCTTTTAATGCTGGTTTAAAATTGACTACACCTTTTTCAAATGACTTTGATTTTACTGGAAAGTCGACAAAACAATGTTTTCTATTGACAATTTGTCTTATCTATTCCATATGATTAAATTATTTTTGAGCAATTTAATAAAACGCCACAAAAAAGCGACAAAGCTCCTAAAAAGTGGCCTTTTAGGCAAAGTACTTTGCAAATAGTAATTTTTAATGGCATAAATCAGATACCACTAGACGCTGGCGTAGAGATCGACTTCGTTAAAAACATATTAGACCATTTACATAAACACAGAGATGCTGAAATGATTTTGTCCTACAGTTCTTGATGGATGAAGGTTGGTCCAACGGAGATTCATGGGCGACACAGCTAAGTCTAATATTTTTTTTACCAAAGTCGATCTCTACGGCTACAACTTGAAGACAAGAACAAGAACTTGATTCGGTGTTTTTTTCGACTTGACTTCAACTGTTTAATCTTTTGAAGGTTTCCACCAAACTAAAGGGTCATCAATTTATCAAGGTATGTCTTCTCGAAAATGGATCATTTATCCTTTTCACCCTTAATAATTAAGCATTAACATATCTCGAAGAAGAAAGCTCCAAGAATGAAAATGTTCTGGAATCTTGTCTGGTAATTTTGTTTTGTGAATGTTATGTTGAATGAATAAATAGTATATATTAATGTTTTTGTTTAATTACAAACCCTTGCAGCTATATCTAGTTGCGTTTCACTCGTGTTTCTTGAGGAATTAGTGAGCACCTCTTGTAATAATTAAAGAAATCATAAGGTTTTGATGACCATGGTGTTTTTAACTTTTTAGGTGATAGGGCTTGTTATTAGGTAAGCAAAAAGGGCAAATGATTCTTTGAAATAAACACAGAAAGTAAGTACTGTTACATACACACAATGAAAAGTGCAGGCAACAAACTAAACTGTCACGATGAGATAGACTTTATGGTTTCCATCTGCTCATGATGGAACCATATGATCCATGCTGATGACACAACCTCGCAACACTTTGGCAACGATCTAGTCACAATGGAAATCGAAGCTAGTCAAATGTTACAAGAATTATCGACATATTTTAAAGTGAATAGACTATCTTTAAACTTAAAGAAAACGAAATTGATTTTATTTAGTCCCCGAAAAAAATTGAATGACTTTAATGTTACAATAAATGGTGAAGCCATTCAACAAGTAGGATGTACAAGAGATGAGAAAGTTGTAAGATTTTTAGGATTGACAATTGATGAAAATTAGAATTTCAAGGAACATGTGCACGTGTTAGGAAATACCGTTCGCAAACTGTTGTTCACACTTTTTCTTGCAAAGCAGGCTATTCCCCTCCAACTGAGATTATTGTTACATGATTCATTGATAAAGAGCCGATTGTTATACGGGTTGGAGTATTTTGGGAGCCGTTCTTCGATTGATAACCTAGTCGTTTTGCAAAAAAAGGCTGTGAGATGGATCCAAGGAGCCAAGGCAAGAGCTCACACTAATCCAATCTATAAAAATTTAAAGCTTTTAAAATTGCAGGATCTAGTCAAAGTGTGCAAATTAAAATTCATGTATGCCTCTTTGCAAAACAAACTACCCCAAGTTTTGGACCAATTTATTTGCAAAGAAAACAGGGGAGGCTTAATTATCTTCAACTTGTCACTTGTCAGACTCCATTGGTTCCAACACTTACCGAATTATGACTTTCCTAAGTCATGGAACGAATTTATCTCCAGTAAAAAAATGAAATTCGATCTAAAGATTGAGTGCAAGCGATGGACCTTACAAATCACGGACCTAATCATTAGCACCTATTCGACCGATTGCAACTTAAAGAACTGTTTTGTTTGTAAAAGTAGGGCAGCCATTCCAAAGTAACCTACAAGAGAAGAGCTACTCTGACGAAGTGCGTGGCTTCCTGATCTAGAAACCCGAACCGGGCCGATACAAATGGTTAAAGACGCCATGTGGCTTGGGCATTGGTCTCACTCTGAAAACAAGCCTGATGGCTTATGAGAGAGACCAGGGGACAACCTCTACATACAATATACTGCTTTTTTTAAATCTATATTTCTATAAGAGAGGCCCCGAATAAAAATCATCATCATCATCTTGTTTACTCGTACGTAAAAATATGTATTAGTTGGGTCAAAGATGACAAAAACTGGTCAATGTATTGCCATTTTGGCAGCACTGCCTTCCCTTGCGGTGGATGCCAGCTTCGGGTCAGCTGACGCAGCTTGTTGTATATAGCTAATTCGGCGGACGATAACGACCATAAAAATATAGTGGTAATAAAACTAGAAGATATGCTTACTGCCTTATGTGCTGTTTTGATGATGTTACAAACGCCAATAACTAGAGATCGGAAAAATGAGTTATGTTTTCTAATCAAAATATGTAGGCAGAGATTTTATTAAAGCAAAAAATGGGCAAAATTGTAGTGCAACCAAAAGTGTCAGACTTTTCCAAAACAAGCTCTACGCACAAACAGTTACTTAAAATAGAAACACCAATCTTTGCACTTCTCCATAAACTCTAAAGGAAGAGTATTGCAAATTTTCCATTCATGTTACTTGTTGAAGTTGTGCTTTTTTAATCAAAATACCCCCAAAAATATGTCACTGCAGACCCATTACAGTGACCCAAACCATATGGTTATGGTTGAATCATTTTGTTGTGAATATTTGTGGCAGAGTGGAGAGCCCATAATCCACATATGACCCCTGAGCCCAAAAAGTTTAAGGGAAGTTCAAAAATGCCGGTTAACAGACCCATCTAAAAGACAGTCTTGATGAAACCACAGTTTTGTGGGTATCAAATTGTGGGTCTTTGTTGCCACCAACCTAAAGTTTGTAGTGCTTTATATGAATCACATAAGTCCTCTTGACTGACATACGATTAAGTTCCATGCATCTATGTGCCATCAGCCTGTTGAAATCAAACCATGAAATACTGTTCACAGCTTACAGATGATCATACCCAATAAATAAGTGTATTCAGACAAATTCAACTACTGATTCTGGGACCAAAATAGCTAGAGATATGTCAGAGTGGAGACCAACCCTCCAAAAACTCAACTAAATGTCTCAAGCATAATTCACATTCTTTGTTTTGACAATCAATTGATACAAAAACTTTTCTCTCACTTACCAACTTAAACCATGGAACACCCAAGCCTAGTTCTGATCCATCCCTAGCCAGTTTGGACCCCAATTTCCCAGCTGAATTTGTCAAAGTACACTCATCCATTATCGTTTAGGTGTTTAGTTTGTCAAAAACCATTGTTCAAAGCCAAGTATATTTTTGAATATCCATCATCTTTACAAAACATACATGATTCATTCAAGTTCATAACTCTAGATCAAACCCTCCATGGTCATGGATCTACATCAATCATGGATCAAATATCCATGCCAAAAGTATTTATTTCACATAATTATGAGTTAACTCAAAAAAGCCAAAACATGCCTGTTAGGACATTTCCTCCACAAGGAATGGGATTATCATCATATAAACGATATGATAATTTGATAAAATTAATGTTTTAAATTAATTAACTACGATAAACAATCGTGGACAACTAAAAACTTCCGAAAATGATTATACCTACTCTTCCGTGTCCTAACATCATTTCGCAAATTTGACCTAACTCCCACTAAACTTTGGCAATCCTGGAGTTGTTTCAGCTTCCGTCGTCGGCTTGTTTCTACACGTCAGCCTTCTTTTCTCTCTCTCTCTCTTTGCTCTGGATTGTTGAAAAATATTGAAAATAGTGTTCCTAACATTCCTTATTAACCGCACACCCAAACCGCTCCTGCGTCTGATAGATTATACACAAGACTCATAGCATCCTTCTCGTCATGATGAATTCCATGTTTGATGACTTAAAACGCATGGACAAGCGACAAGTCTTGTACCAGGTTTTGTCGTTTGGCATGATCGTGTCTTCTGCTTTGATGATTTGGAAGGGGTTGATGGTGGCCACGGGCAGTGAGAGTCCCATTGTGGTGGTCTTATCCGGGAGTATGGAACCCGCATTTCACAGAGGCGATCTCCTCTTTCTCACCAATTATGAACAAGAAGACATTCGTGTGGGAGAAATTGTAGTCTTCAAGGTAGGAAAAGCTTCGTTGAGTGTTATGTCTGTATATACTTGATAAAATATTGAATGGTATTTGAAAGGGAGTTGTTTATATTTTGACTAATAAAAACGAGAATGAACAAGGTGAGGGCTTGACGAAAAAAACCTGTAATAAAAGAGATTTTTTGTTTTGGTTGTATGCCGTTTTACGTGAAAAAATGTTTTTATTTGCCAAAAATATGCAACTTGTGACAATAGAATATTAAAAAACGGGGTATTTGTTTTAGAATTCGTCATGATTCGTTCACGCTTTACAAAGGACTATTTTTGACTGCATTTTTTCATTCTTACATTGGAATGACCAAGATTTAATCACATTTGACTTTATTTCACTTTCATAAAATTTTGTGGTGGACTGAAAAATCTTTGGAGAACTCTTTTTTTCTCTTTCGTTCGTTCTTTTACCTAAACCAAAACAAGCACAACAAAGAACTAATGACCTTTTCATGAAAACTGAACATTATTTGCACAAATTAGATTATGTACGTGCCATTGACCCAAGATTCTACATTCTTGACTACATGTAATGTTTAAATCGTTTCCGGGCGTAATTTTGGTTTGTTTAAGACGCCTTCGGTTTACATTAAAAAAATTACCAATGAAAACGTATCAAATCGGCAATAACCAATTATTTTTCTGGATGTTAATGCAATGATTCTGATGTTGACTTTATCTTGATTGAGCCTTCTTTCAAATGTGTTTCAGCAAGCTCTTGACTTTAATAAGCCATTTTCCGCCGAATTCAAGCTCTGATCTTCAGTAAAGACGCTTTCGGTCTGCAGTAAAAATAATACCAATGATAACTTATCCAATCGGCCAATAATCAATACTGTCTCTACCTTAAAAAAAATTGATTCCAAAACTGATCTGAATTTTTTTTTCAGGTGGAAGGTCGCGATATTCCGATCGTGCATCGCGTGCTCAAGGTCCACGAACAAGAGGACGGCAGTATTAAGTTCCTGACGAAAGGTGACAACAATTCGGTGGATGACCGAGGTCTGTACGCTCCGGGACAGAATTGGTTGGCCAAAAAGGACGTCGTGGGACGAGCTCGGGGATTCCTACCTTACGTGGGCATTGTCACAATCCTTATGAACGAATATCCCAAGTTTAAATATTGTGTTCTCGCCTGTTTGGGCGTGTATGTCTTGATTCATCGCGAGTAACCGTGTTCGTTGTTAAATAGAAGGAATTCAACTTCACCTCTAATAAAGGTGTTTTTCTTATTTCTTCTGATATCGTACGGTAGAAAAACTGAGTTCCCTTGATAAAAGAATATGCACTTAAGCATCTGCTGACGGGCAGTATTCTTTTATCTAACTTTTCCGGGATTAGTTTAGCCGCATCTTGGCCATCTTCAATCTTCAACATTAAAACAGTTTGAATTTTACTATTCCTGATTTTGAGAGATTTCTTGGTTTTGGGAGTCTTCCGGAGATGCTTTAATAACATTTTTAGTAAGTGAACAATAATTCCTGGAATTTGTGGCTTTATGCACACCTACCGTAGATCCTCCTCCTCTTGATTATATTGGTATGTCAAAATCTGCTCTCAAAGGGATGAAAAGCTTTATTGGCATGCCATTACACAATTCAGCAAGCATTCTCTAGAAGAATCACGTAATTTTGCAATAACTCGTCATGAAAATACGATCTAATTACCTCTTAGGAGGGTTTCATCAAACGCCAATTCTGGATTCAGTCAAAGTTGGACATCGATGTTAGAATGAATTGCAGTTAAAAGAAAACTTTCGTCATTAACCGAAAGAAACAGTTAGTTCATGGCATCCCTTACTACACGAATGACTCGGGAAATAATAGAAAGGTTCGTGCTGACTCCATTTTCTTAAATTAAGCTTTGACTTTAAGTAAGAAGGGCCATTTCATTTTAAGGCAAATTTGAATTTGCCGCGCTTTTCAGAGAAACGTGTTTACTTTCACTGGTGGAAACAACATTTCTAACAGAAACATAAATACTGGGTTTTTAAGTGTAGTTCCAGCAAATTCGGAATGTGCTTAGTTTTCTCCTGACGACAATGTCTGCAGCAAAGAACGCATTAAAAGAGGCCAAAGACCTCATTGGCCAAAAAGACTACAAAGCGGCTCTCAAATGTTGCAAAAGAGCATTGAATGTGGACAAGGACAACTATTTCGCATGGGTCTTTGTCGGTCTTTGCCAATCTGAATTGAACGAGAAAGACCTGGCCAAAAAGGTCATCATCTAGTCAATTTATCTATACTTACTAAAAATAACCTTTATCTCCCTCTTTTATAGGCATACGAAAAGGCTATTGCCAAGGATGCCAAACAAGTAACAGCTTGGCAAGGTTTGGTCACTTTCTATGAAAAAGTTCCCGAGGAGTTCCTCAAGGACAAAATTTTGGCCTTGGATACTTTGTCCCATCTCTATTTAGAAGCGGGCGAGCATGTCAAATACTATGATACTTCCACCAAACACTGGCAAGCATGTTTGGCCAATGAGGACTTGGATTCTGCGGTTAAAGTGCTTCAAGAACAGATTCAAAATCTTGAAAAGACCCAATCCAACAAGGTCAAAGAGGCCAAAAATAATCTCATCAAGCTTTTGAATCAACAACCTGATTTGAGTGAAGAGCACACGAAAATTTTGGCGGATCGCTTAAATGAAACATTGACGGAATCTGATACCATTCAAAACATGGAGTCCATGAAGAGCTACATTAAACTCCTGTACAAGATCAGAGATATGGAGAAGCTATTAGAAATTGCATTGAGGATGCAAAGTATCTTTCCTAGGTACAATTACCCTTATGAATGGATTTGCAAGGTGTACCTTGAGTGGGTCACTGGAACTCTTGACTTTTCCAGCACAGAACTTGATCAAGTACAGGTTTACATTGACAAGCTTTTGGAGCTAAATGAGTCTTCTTCATTGGGGATTTTGAGTTTGGGAGCTTTAAAATGGCATGAGAAGAATTACCAAGTGTGTCTTGACATCCTTACGCCGGTCTTATCAGATAATTCTAACCCCAATTTCTATGGCTCTTACATTCTCTGTGATGCCCTGATCAAAATGAAGTCATTTTCCAGTGCACAACGACAAGTTGAGATCACCCTGAATAACTTATCCAAGGTCAAAGAAGAGCCCACCAGAGTAAAAATGGAGCTCAGAATAAGAAAAATTCAGATTCAAGCCTTATACCACCAATCCGCCCAAGATAAGATGATCCAAGCCAAAGAGATTATCGATGCCATGACTAATTTGGATTCTGAGCTTCTAGTTCAACGCCTGAAAATTGGAGCCTTTTTGGGCGAGGATATATCAACACAACTTGAAGATTCCAACTTAAATCTGCCTTCCCAGGATAGATTACTCCTTCAAGCAATGGCCAGTAAATCACTTGGGCAATGGGAAAAGGCTCAAGAGATGTTGAAGAGGTTGCCCAATTTGGAGGACGATTCCGAGGCTTTGCTGCTTTTGGGCCAAATCGAATATGAAAACGGTCAGGGTGGCCAAAGTTTGCCGCGCTTTTTGAAGGCGGCAAAATTGAATCCTAGCAATCCAGTTCCTTTTCTGTACCTTGGACACCATTATCGCAAGCAGGGTGATCTGGATAAAGCACGGAAATGTTACCAAAAGAGTTTTCAACTGAACACTTATTCTGAAGAAGCTGGTGCAGCATTAAGTGACATATACCGAGAACAAGTAAGTAAATTATTTTCAATTCAGTTCTATCTGGCACTTACTACAGGGTTTTCGTTTTGCTTTTTATTTTTGAAATAGCACATGTTTTAACGGATCTAACTAACGCTCATCAATTTTTACTGAATGGCTTCCTTGCTATTTTTAAATAACATAGAAATCTTACATGGAGAAGTAAAAGCGAAAAGTGTTACGCTTTAAAAACCCATTTTTAGGAACAGTTACCTACCGGGACGTTTTTTAACGTATTTCGCAACAATGAATTAGTTTTCCAAATTTCACCTAATTCAAGACCAAGCGCCGATTGTGTTAAAATCAAAGAACTTGTTGGGTACGCTTTCTTTTCTGACAAAAACTTTGCCTCTAAAACTACAAAATTTGGTATAATCTTATCATTGGCCATGGAGACCAATTTTTTTAGCTAAATTCATTGTTAGGGACAGGAAATTTAGACAGAATTCGTTTTTATTTGCGTACTTCATCTCTGAAATTTTATATACTTTTTGTTACTTTGTGTTTTTTGTCGGGCTTTTTCATGTAGTTTCTTTTTATTATTTATTTCTTAATTTTTGTCTTTTTGATCTGATCTTTTTGGTTTTGTTCAAGTTCTAAAATTGTTTGTCAAACAGTCGTTATTGAAGGTTAGACAAACGCTCTGTGGCAAATTATTCTCATTTTAAGCCATCTAATTTTGCCAATTTCTTGGCCAAGTCCGATTGATTATCAGAAGTGTTCAGGACAAAAAGTAATTGAAGGTAATTCCAAAAGAATCTAGCCTAAGCGAGAAAGAGACATATTTTTTTTTTAAATTTGCTAAAAATGGATCTTAAACCCACAACTGAAGATGCTACTTAAGACTTTTTTCTTAATGCTTCCATTTAAAACATAATGAGAAGCAAATGGGAACACTTTGAGGAAAAACTGAGACTATGAAAAGTTTATTTAGTAACAAACCATAACTGTACATAAAGCAATGTATGTGAAATGTATGTACATTAACTTGAAGTAAAATAAAAGTGAAAAACGGGTTGTGAAAAATTAACAATAATAACGTAAATCGAAACCAACCAAAAAGGGAAATAATTATCGACGATCCCCCATATTGTTTTTGCGACCTTTGTCCACCAATCGGTTTTTGTCTTAAAAAAAGAAAGCAGAATGTCTGTTAACTGCAATTTTCCCGTTGAAGATACGTATTCCGTTGACTTTCAGAATATAGATTTTCATGGAACCTCAATTGAACGGGACGTAAATCTGTCATTTCATCCATTTGGAGAGAAAAAAAATCTCCCACAATCCACTACTGTTCATCTGATTTTTTGATGAAAGAAAGTAAATACTAATATTTTATCTATGGCACACATCTTAGCATGATGGATGTTCCTTTTTGTCGTACGCCATGTATTTTAGCTGCACTACATCCTCTTTCAAACAAAAAATTTCAGTGGCAGCATTGAAGCTCGCTTTTTACTCAGTCTGTTTAATGGCCTTCCAACGCCATTTCTTGAACGCACGATGCACTCGATCCTCACGGTTGTGCAATCATGCCCCTTGAGGGCAAAAACCACTCGCTTAATCTGACGAAACGACCCATGGGCCAACTTAGATTAACACAAGGCGTTAGAACCTGTTTGAGATTTAACATGATTGGCCCATCTGCCATCTGCCACACTCTAAATACATTATTTTTATTATTATTGACAAATGCGAAACAGGTAGACAAATTTTAAGGGTCCTCAGGTCCTGATTATTCTTCCTCATTTTTATTTCAATAGGCTGGCCACTCATGAAAGTTTTGGAACTTGACCTTATCTCAGTTATATGTTTTCGTGATTGGGTATTTTGAATTTAGTGATGGACCAAAACGGCTCTTACCCGGAACCAAAGATCCGGCTCGGGCTCAACCAAAACCAAAACAGAAAACTCAAAATGATTTACATGCATGATTCGTTATAGAACGTTGCATTGCTCACATGTTCACATTTGGATTATCACATAAACTTCAGAGGTTTTTGTCTAAGAAATCTTCATTTTGATGCCAAAATCCTTTCTTTTTAGTGGTTGTCTGTATTCACTGGACACATTATGCTTTTGCTGATACCTAACAAAAGAGAAATTTTAGCCAAAAGTCTTTTAAATCCATGATAATTTCTGTTCCAACCCTTTGGGAACCATGATAGTTGTGAATATTCCCTTTTTTAGCAACCACAAATATGTCGTGCAATTTTTCAACTCACTTTGCAATATGCTCAATAGAGTTTTCCGCCAAAGTTCGCTTTGTTCGAAAATGGTTGTTTGACCCTAAACAGGGCCTTGTTTCGCCGTGTTCAATGATACTCTTTAGTCCTCAGAAGTTGAAATTGCTTCATAAAAGTTGCCTCCGGAACTGTTTAGCCTGAAAAAGGTATCCTTGATGCCCTACTGCGAAACCAATGAATGATGTGCCTGGAAAACCGCAAGTTCAGAAGCAAACAGCCCTAATCTGCCTCAGAAAAGTAGCCCTTTAGCTTTCATCTCACTTGGCTGGGAACCTTAAAAAAGAGACTTACTCACGTGGAAAGTGAGTGGATGCACTTTAATTCGTAGAAAATGCATCCTTGCCCCAAAGTTAGAACCTGGAACAACAGCTTGACTTGTAATCGAAATCCTCCCAAGCTTGAACCTGGCTATTTGAGCTCTTTCATCTGACATTTTTCCTAGAAAATCACCATAAATTCCCAACTCGACCGAAAAACTTTCTTTCGAGGTTTTATTAGGTTATTTCGCAACAGTTCAAACCTGTATTTTGTAGCAGTAGTTACTTGGAATACTTTTTTCGATCAAAAACTTTTGTCATGTCAAAATTTCTTTGAATTGGATAATCAATAGAGTTCGAAGAATTCGTTGATTTTTTTAGTTTTAATTTCATTCCATTTTGAACGCGATCCTTCAACAAATTGTAAATTTCCGTTGAATGCCAACTACGTACGAGTACTCCAAATAGTTAGGAAACACTTTTCCCAAAATACAAACTTTAAGTGCATTTGAAGTGATGTTATACAATATTTTGAGCTATTTTGACACATAGAAAACAGCTTTGCTTAATCTTTGGAAATTTGGATTTTGATATAACTTCAGCACTTTTTGACATTTTGGGCCAAAAATGGATCATTCAAATACACAAATTAATCTAATTGATTTTTTATTTAATTTCAATTCCACCGTTTACCAAATATACTTTGAATATGAATTGAAGAGTTTTTCGAATAATGGTATTTAAAAAAGGTTTTTCAAATGTATAACTTTTTTCTTGGACCTAGACTTGTGTGCTACAATAAAACAAGTTGTTCCCTATCAGTTTGTTGGTTTTAAAAAATGCCAAAAAGTGTTTGCGTATTTCAATCGGAACATTGTGCGCAAGGTTCATTTAAAAGAAAAACATTTCCACACAATTAATTAACTGAGTTATTATTACAAGTTTCTCGAATTAGGAGCTTTTGTATAAATAAACGAAAGAACGTTTTAGCTCGACAATGATGGATCAAAACTTGGACCAACAAGGTTTTATTGAAGTTAAACGATCTTTCTTCTCCATTTCTTTGCCTCTAGGGATTAGATGAAAGCAACCTGAAATTCCTTACCTCGGTCACCAAAGGCTCAACTCCCAGTAGTAATCGCTGGGCCTTTTTGAGGCTTGGAATTCTTTTCTTATCCCTGGATGATCCCACCAATGCCATTTTAAACCTCCAATCGACCATTCGCCACGATACAACCAATGCCAATGCTTGGGAAGGTCTGGCGGATGCCTACAAAGCTCGAGGATCCTACACAGCAGCCCTGAAATCATACGACAAGGTGCTGAAACTAATCCCTTCATCCGTTTATGCCCGTTGGCAGATTGGCACCATCAAACATGCTTTGGGAGAACATGAGGCTGCCATTGAGTCATTTCGGACGATTTTGGCCACCCATCCAGACTATGTACCGGCCCTAAAAGGTTTGGGCGACGCGCTAATCGCCCAAGCTAAGGATTGTTTACTCCAAGGAGTTAACCAGTCGGTGGTGACTCATTGCCAGGAGTCTCTGGTTCACATCACAAAGGCTGCTGAGCACCGCCCTGATATATCTTGTTTATGGAAGCTCTTGGGAGAGGCTTGCACCTTGATTCGTACCCTGCCTCAGGACATTGTCAAAATTTCTATTCCGTCCAATTTAGCCGGGTCTGGCCCTTGTGAATTGGATAAGTCTGGCGTTCTCGCTCTTGGCGCCAAATGTTTTCTCAGGGCTCTGCAGATCAATGGCGAGGATCCGAGTGTTTGGCATGACTTGGCCGTCAATTATGATGCTCAGGCAATCGAGATGGAAGGCCAACCGGGGCCTCTTCTTGATGTCCGACAGAAGGCGATGATTTCGATTAGGAGAGCCATCAGTTTGGAGCCAAGTGGTCATTCCCATTGGAACGTATGCGGTGTACTGGCGTTGAGAGATGAGAATTATGCCTTGGCCCAACATGCATTCATCAAATCCATCGAGGCGGAAAATAACGCGATGGCTTGGACCAATCTTGGGATTCTTTATTTGATGAAAGGGTAAGCAGTGAGCACACGAGGGGAAGAAAAGCCTGATTGATTGAAAGAGATAAGTATGCACTTTTTTAAACCTTAAGTTGTAATTAATTACAGGCCTAATTTGTCAAAAAAAATCTCTTTTATGAATATGTAAATTAGATTGATGTTCTGGCTTTAAATTCTATGGTTGTTGTTGTTGTTGTTTGATTTGTTTAACAAACGGGTTTGGCTGTAACATTTTAAATGCATAATTTGTACTACAATAATTCGATTGGATTTTTGAGTAAGGGAGAACAACCGTATTTTAAATTGTCTTTTTGACCTTTTGGTCATTTGAAGGACAAGGTCGCTTTTCCTTAAGGTATCGCTTTCAAGTACTTAGCTTTCGAGTTACGCTCTGTCAGAAATCCATTACCCGTATACCCAACAACCTTTGGAACGGTAATTGTGTATGCCTTTTGTTGACCACCTCACTTCAAAAGAAAAATGGGAACCAATCAGTTTTCCATTAAGATTATCTCTTATTGTGTTGATAATCATCATCCGACTTGTTATGTGATGAGAGTCCATGTGTTTTCTTCCCTCACTGGATTTGTTCCAATTTCTTCCAGGGAACACGAGCTTGCCAACAAATCGTTCCAAGAAGCTCAGAACCACGATCCAAGCTATCTTCGAGGCTGGGTTGGACAAGCATTGTTGGCGGAGACCACGGGTTATGATTCAGAGGCCATGGACTTATTCAGGCACGCCTGTTTTCTGGGAAATGAGCCAGAGGCGAGCATTGGTTATGCTAATTGGGTCTGCAAGTAAGTTGTCATTGCTTTGGCTCACGTTCATGATTGAGAGAGCCTCTTACGTCCCTCCAAAGATCTATGGCCAAAAGTACGGACAAAAAAGCTGAGATTGCAAGGCGACAAAAGAACACCTTTGTCGCATCTCGGTCCTCATATGAATATGTTTTCCGGGGGAAAAGATTAAGATCACAAAAATAGCATAGCTATGGCGTGTAAACGAGCGCCTGAAAACATGTTATGACATAGATTTCTACTACTGAGGGGATCTGATTTTAATCTGCTCAATGTGGTTAGGACTGGAATCAAGCCCGATGAGCTATTACAACTTTGACTTTGAAAAACTATTACCCAGTCATAATGCTACCCTTGGTATGAAGTCTCAGGAAATGGGGGCTATTTTTGCAGATGCTCAGCAACACACACTTTCATAGAAATGACAAATATCCAGTTTATTGTTCAGTTTATCGTCAGTCGCAATGAACTAGCGCACACAAAGCAAATAATAAAACCTAAAAGGCTTTCTATACAAAGAAACGCAAAGGTCTGGATTCTAAGGTCTTCTCTGATTAGAGGGTTTCTTGGGTCCCATGATCTGATTGGTCAATGAACAACTTGCGCCAACATGACTAGATATGGCATATCTTAAAAGCTTTTATCCCAGGAAAATTGTTATTAAATAGCTTTCAATCCAATAGATACATGTTACAGACGCAAAGTTGCACATTACTATGTATAGAAATTTCAACGTTCCTTTAAATAATTGAATCAATAATGGCACATGACCACGACAAATGAGTTCTCATTGCAGCTTATGCAACCGATTTGAAATCCAGAAACGGAGTTGCGAAAGAAGTGCACTTTTGCTAAGCCTTTCTTTGAACGCAACAGGAATGCAGAAAAATCCAAGTCTTGGCCCTTAGTTTATGCTGAAAAGGAAAGTGGAACGATCATTTTGAGTTCCTTTTTTACTGCGACATAATGTCCTCTGATAAGTTTTGAATGGCCTTGAAAAGCAAAGGAGGAAGGGATCCCTATTCAAATTCAGAGGCGACTTTTGCACAAAGATCATCCGCATTTGTGAAAAGATTTTTGTAGCACGGGGACATCGGTGGCCAAACCATTTTTTAGGCCAAACTTCTTATTAGAACAACAGTGAACCGCAAGTCAAACCTTGTTTTTTCTCGTTTTCTTCACAAAAGTACCAAAATGACAAATTAAGACCTTTGCTTGAGGAGCGTTATTTTTTCTTATTGACCAGTTCATTGAAACGTTAGAACAAATGACTTTTGCAATTTTACTCCCTGCAAAATGAAAATAAAATTGCTGACTATAGTCTAAGCTGGATATAAGAATTTTGTCAGCAGTAACGTTATTCTTATTTTTTGCGATTTTTGCGTTATTCTTAATTTTGCGAGTTATTCTGGAAAGTGACTTTGTGCACTAAATGTGGATTTCGGTCAACGTCAACATATTCTTATAATGTTAGATGTTCTTATATCCAGTATTGTCTTCAGTGTGGTTTTTTAGGGAAAGCAAACTTTCCCAAGAATGACTTGTTTCGTTTTGATTGTCCATAAATATGTACAATTTTGTGATTTCAGGACCTTGAAGTCGCTCAAAGATAAGAATAGTCCCGCCCATGCTCACAGCATTTTCTGCATCAAGAACATGTTTGGCATTACCGTGGCCTCCGATTGTCTTACAAGATACAACGAGGCCATTCGACGGGATCCGTGTGCTTTGAACATGTTGGGAATACTCTTGGAATGTGGCAGGCTTTACAAATCTGCTCGAATTCATTTAGAAGAAGCCCTACAAATAGCCCAAGACCAAGGCCAATCGGAATGGGTAGAGAAGATCCACACAAACTTGGCCCGGGTGTGCTTCAAAAGCAAGGACTTCCTGGGATCCATCGCATTTTACTCTCAACTCCCTTCTTCGTTCTTTGCCCTGTGCGGTCTGGCCATTGCTCATTACAAAGTAGGTCATTTCCAAGAGAGCTATGGGAGCTATCAGTCGGCTCTCAATTTGGCAGTCAATAGTGGGGAAAAAAGCCATGTCCTGGCGGCCATGGCCTCGATTGCATATCAATTTCAAGGTGGAGAGGGTGCCAAGACCCTCTTGTTTCAATCGTGCCAACTTCAGCCGCCCTCTGTGCCAGGGCTATTTGCTCTTTGCGTCCTTGGGATCAAGCAGAAGAATGTCCAACTCATTCAATCAGCCATCGAGGCCACTAAACCCTATGAGGATGATCCCCTTTATGTTGCCGATATAGTAGGCCTGCGAGCTATTGTGTCAATGTTAGTTCGGGATGACAATGGCATTGAGGCTAGAATGATAATCGCCCGGCAAATTCACCGTTTTCCTCACCTGGCCGGCCTCTGGTACACAATGGCCGTTCATCTGATCCATTCCTCCACGATTTATGCCTCTGCAGCCAAGTGTGCCGAGAAATGTCTGGGACTGTCTACCTTAGATATGACATCCCAGACCTTTGCGTCCACTGCCTCTAACTTGGTCAGCTTAGCTTTGATGTTGGATCAAAGGGCGGCAGCTTCGTCGAAAGAGGCGGAAAATTCAAAAGAAAAGGCGCGAAAAGCAGCAATGCGCGCGGTTCATCTCTTTCCAAATGACATTGGAGCTTGGAGCCTTCTGTGGTTGACACAGGAGAGTAAAGATAAGAATTTGGGAACGTTTTTGGCAGCCAAAGGCTGTTCACGAGAGCAAGAAGATGACAGTTTAACGCCGACCTTGAGAAATTGGCTGGGGAAGCTTAACCCAATTCTGGGATGAAGTGACCTAGTACTCGAAAAAAGAGACCATTCGATGTCGGTCCAGGGGGGTTATGCCGCATTGGGTGACACATGTTTATGATATGGGGGAAAATTGCGATTGATTGAGGTCTTCAACCTTTTATCGGTAAATAAAGTCGAATGTTTTTGTTTCAATTCCAATTTCATAACCTGGCCTTGAACTTGAAGGTCGTTTTGGGAAGACAATTATCTTCAACCTTGAAGCTCAACGTTAAGAATAATTGCTCCGTGTCGTTTAACCTTGTCGTCATTATGTACGACATGATTAATGTTTTGACTCGAATTCTTAGCAAGTCCCAGTGGTCTAATCAGATGCGTGACATGAAATGAACCCACGAGAAGGTTTGTCTGAAGAGCTTCTAAACAAAAGTCTGGCTTGATCATTATGGGTGCTATTTCCCAACGCAACTTGAAGGGATATCTGGTCATTTGTTCCAATTGGGCAATTTAGTGTTAGAAAGCAAACCTTCAAGGCTGTCCATTGTAATCGGGACGATTCCAGTCGATCTGGAAAGTGCAATGCTGACCATGCATGAAAATGGGATTTACGTAGACCCTTGAGTACTCGGGAATCATCAACGAAGGTCGACGGAGATAAGTAAATAAGTAGACTTTGGGCCCCACTTCCGACGCTTTCTCCCACGATGGGCAGACACTATTCTATTTTTGGAACTCCTCTCTTGGGCTCATAAAGCGCTCTTTTGGGGGACAGATGATAACAAATGAGGCATGGAATGATCAAGAATTTGAGAGCGAACTTCCCACTCAGATGAATGCATCTCCAATGAATGCTTTGAAAGAAGCGTTATTCCAAAAAAATAGATCACGATTAATGGAGTTCATGTGTGTGCATCTTCTAAACCAGGGGTCGGCAACCATCAGAAAACAAAGGCCACAAAAGTAGCTATATTTGCGGCGGGCCCACATTCTCGACAAAAAGGGAGTTACATATAATCGAATATCGCCTCCCCCGTCCCCCATAATTAGTTAATCAACAACGATCATGAGAAAGAAACAGCGTTGGCGGCCTATATTGGGCGTATTACTATACTATCACCACACACTACCCCCAACAACAACAACAAAAGTGCATTATTCAAGGTGGAGCCATAAATCTAAATAATTCCGGATCCTTGCTGGCTTTTTGATTGCTCTGGTTCTGAATTCAAAAAATCAGAAATGTTACTGTATCAAGAATTTTGCTTTCTCATGCTTTTGTTTCCACAAATTCAGTAGCGCAAAGAGCTTGAACAATGAAAAGCAGTTCAGATTTTTCTTGCCCATAGGCCCTTCTTAACTACCTTGAAACATATTTTTCACATATACAATGAAATCTCGATTTAACGATATTGTCCGTCACTCCAAAATGTATCGTTAAATATCGTTGTCGTTAAATCGAGATTCATCGTTAAATCGGAGATCGTTTAATCGAGATTTCACTGTTTTGGCTTGTTTTTTGAGCCTTCTGGTTGTAAAAAATGGGCAGTCAAATAAAAATCAAAAACATTGAAAATGAATCCTTGAGTATCCTTGAGAAGTAAGCCACTATGCAAAAGCAAATGAATATCTTTTACAAAATATACTCTTTGAAATACATTAATAATTAGTTAAACCAATGCATGACACTAATTTTCTGAAATAATTTGTCTCCTTGATTGACGTATTTTTTCCTGGTTTCTGCATTATGTGAACATACAGTACTTCCACGTTTATTTGTGACACGCAGCACACAACATCGCAATAAAACCAAATTATATAAGAACAATACATAATTCACCAAGATTTTAAAAATGCAAAAATCTCGTTTAAAGAATCTAGCCCCTTCAACTAGAAAATGCTGAAGAATGTAAAAATGCCTGGGCTGGAATTGGGTCAATGATATGCAAAATTAATATAGTATAAGGTGATTAAATAAAAAAGCAATTTAGCAAGCCTTTTGCAATTGCAGAAATTAGGACTAAACATTGACCAAAACCAGGGGTAGGCGGCCAGTGGGCCGGGGCCCACATGTGGACCCACGGGTGGTCTTCGGTGGGCCCAGGAGCTCCGGGAAAGTCTAAAATAGTGGGCCCGCGCGCCATTCATAGTTCTGTACTTGTGTGCCCAAAGCTCTTTGATCGTTAATTTTTGGGCCCCTAAACTTACCAACGTCTGTTTGGTGGGCCACTGACAACATGTATATTTTACTCAAACACATAAAGTGTATATTAAAAAATGTCAAATTAAAAGAATAGCAAGTGCAGTCGGAAGCGATAAGGGAAATCAATGTTAACGTAGGTTGGAACTCTAAAACTCATGACTAGGGACAGGAAGTTAAGACGAATGAAACTGTCAAATTAAACGAAAAAAGACGAATAAAATTGACCGATTAAACGAAAAAAGACGAATAAAATTGACCGATTAAACGAAAAAAGACGAATAAAATTGACCGATTAAACGAAAAAAGACGAATAAAATTGACCGATTAAACGAAAAAAGACGAATAAAATTGACCGATTAAACGAAAAAAGACGAATAAAATTGACCGATTAAACGAAAAAAGACGAATAAAATTGACCGATTAAACGAAAAAAGACGAATAAAATTGACCGATTAAACGAAAAAAGACGAATAAAATTGACCGATTAAACGAAAAAAGACGAATAAAATTGACCGATTAAACGAAAAAAGACGAATAAAATTGACCGATTAAACGAAAAAAGACGAATAAAATTGACCGATTAAACGAAAAAAGACGAATAAAATTGACCGATTAAACGAAAAAAGACGAATAAAATTGACCGATTAAACGAAAAAAGACGAATAAAATTGACCGATTAAACGAAAAAAGACGAATAAAATTGACCGATTAAACGAAAAAAGACGAATAAAATTGACCGATTAAACGAAAAAAGACGAATAAAATTGACCGATTAAACGAAAAAAGACGAATAAAATTGACCGATTAAACGAAAAAAGACGAATAAAATTGACCGATTAAACGAAAAAAGACGAATAAAATTGACCGATTAAACGAAAAAAGACGAATAAAATTGACCGATTAAACGAAAAAAGACGAATAAAATTGACCGATTAAACGAAAAAAGACGAATAAAATTGACCGATTAAACGAAAAAAGACGAATAAAATTGACCGATTAAACGAAAAAAGACGAATAAAATTGACCGATTAAACGAAAAAAGACGAATAAAATTGACCGATTAAACGAAAAAAGACGAATAAAATTGACCGATTAAACGAAAAAAGATTTTCAACAGACGAATAAAAGTTCCCAATAGACGAAAAAAAAAAATACTTGCAAAATGGAAAAAATCGGATTCATTTCCCCAAAAGGCGAATTAACCTATCTTATAAGAAAGAAGAAAAATTAAATGATTGTCCAGACGAAAAAAGACGATTAAAGCTGCTTCCACAAAATAGACGTTATGTATGTCCTTATTGATAAAGACCAATCTGTCTGAACTGATCTGATTGTCAAAAACGGTGAAATCTAGAAAATTTAAAAAAAGGAATTACCTTACGAGCAAGAATTAGCCAGTAGTACATATGTCAAATAAAAACCAAGAGTTAAAAGTGCCTTTTTAAAGGAACGGTTTTAGTACAGTTATACTTAAAATCAGATTTGCAAATCCAATAATTATGGCCTTTTCAACCTAATAGTAATCTTTTCTTTCTGTGTCTGTCGAGCAACTGTGCGAGTACAAGTTAATTTATAAGCGTGGATTGTATTTTGTTTGTGCAAAACCGCAACTGACAATCAAATTATTACATTGGCCCACGATTGGTGGGGTTGAACTTTCTTCGAAGTTTTTATTTGCTTGGAAAATTGAAAAGAAAAAAACGCTGCAAGCGCTTGAAATCTAAGAAAATCCAAATTTTTGGCCAATTAGACGAAAAAAGACGAATAAAATTCAAATTAGACGAAAAAAAATTTACGACGAATAAAGGCCAAAAAGACGAAAAAACACGAAAAGAGACGAATAAGTTTATTCGTCTTAAGTTCCTGCCCCTACTCATGACGATTAACTTGTTTTTTGAACTCTTTGAGTGTTTGCTTGTCTCGGATCGGCCTGAGAAGCAAGTTCCACCATGGAACTTGCTTCCCAGGCCGATCCGAAACAGCCAAACGTGGTTTGGCTCTTTGGTTGTCAAGCTTGATGTGCCAAATTCGGTGGGCCTTGATCCAAAAGTGGTTGCCAACCCTTGATGTACACAAAAATTTCAAGATGCTGATTTTGTTCTGTAACTTGTGACTGAGTAAGATAATGATGCGATATAATATGTGAGTCATGAATTGGGCAAGGAACAAAAGCAAAGACAAAAATCTGAACTTTTGAAAAGAAAATTGTTTGAAACAACTTAGTTTTCACAAAATTTAAATGAATAGAAACTAGACAAATGATAGAATAGAATGACTAATTGCTTGCTCGTCCATGTCCAATGCCTGTCTCGTCGCAACAATTTGTAGACTTCAATATTCTTTTTCTGTACAAATTGGTACACCCATCTTGAGACTATGAAATAAGAGAGTTGGCATTGTTCTTCATGAAAGCGAATCAAAATATGTCCTTTGTAGATATAAACGGTTTTAATTAAAACATACGGTTTAATTAAACAATATGTAAAGATGACCTTTGCACGAACTGTTGCTTCATTTTTGTTGGTTTCCAACTTGCTTTTTACTTATGAGAGGCTAATAATTGAGCAATGATTCTTTCTTGATGCAACTTAAATAAAAAGGACAAGCTCTTGACAATAATTGCAAATTTGTGCAATATTTTGTTTGAAAATTTAAATCCCAACATTGGAAATTTAGCATGAAGTTTTAGCTACAAGTAATATCATTACCATGAAGGATGCAAACTAACTATAAAACACCAAAGAAAACCCCCCTTCCCACCATATTCAAACATTACACACGTACATACATACTTGTGACTTTTGATCTGGAAGTTACTTAGATAGTTTTTAGGAACCACATCATTAATATAATCTGGAACTTGTTTATCATGACTATTTCTCAAACATTCAATTTCTAGGACAACTGCTCTGTTATGGGCACTTTCCTGACCCTGTCCGACTTTGATCTAAACATTAGTGATTAGGGGCAAGACGATTATTTGGTGTCGTCTCGATCTCGTGCACGTAAAGTTTGAGCAAAAGCACAGATACACACGTTGGTATTTTGAAGTCTGACATCGACAAAAATCATGCAGTTTTGATGATTCGTTGAAAATGAAGGCCAAACGTTCCTCAAAATGCCTGGAGACACACAGAGTTGATATGCTTTCTTTCGGCCCGAGACCATCACTATATTGTCCAAAAAGTTTGTTTAGATCAACTAGTACAATGAATTTTCAAGACGAGCCAGGCCGGGAAACTGCGTATTGACATTTGTTTTAAATCAATACAAGCCAATTCAGCACTAAGCGACAACACTCGCGTACAGGAAGGAACAGCATTTGGGATTTGTTGACAAGCCTCGAACGAGGGCAGCTGACGCGCGGATTTTTGTAAACATGAGGTGTGCACTTGCCAATAGCAGTATGATTGAAAACTCTCAATTGAGTAACCTTTAGTGTTGTGTGTATCAATTGAAAATCCGTTAACAAGACAAATAGATAACAAAAATTATTACCAAGCACAACTTTTATTCTTAAAGTGTTTGCAATTCAAAACAATCTAATGTTTTATATCACAGGAGGCAATCAATATTTACTATATCGGCTGCCACCACCATTTCCATAGCCATTATTATAGCCACCATTTGAATAGGAGCTTGTGTGGAAATTTCTTCCCCCACCTCCATTGTATGCTGACCCTCCTTTTGAGAAGCTTGAACCTCCATGAGAGTATCCACCGCCACCATTTGAGAAGCTTGAACCTCCGTGAGAGTATCCACCGCCACCATTTGAGAAGCTTGAACCTCCGTGAGAGTATCCACCGCCACCACTTGAGAAGCTTGAACCTCCGTGAGAGTATCCACCTCCTCCATTAGAGAAGCCTCCACCACCATTTGAGAAGCCTCCGCTGCCACTTGAGAAGCCTCCACCACCATTTGAGAAGCCTCCGCCGCCACTTGAGAAGCCTCCACCACCATTTGAGGAGCCCCCTCCTCCACCTCTTCCTCCACCCCCTGAAAATCTTCTTCCCCCACTTCCACTCAAAAAATTACGAAAACCCCGAACACCCAACCCAAAAATAACCAACCGAAAAAAACATCCCAAAACTCCAACCGACCCTGGATGATACGAGGAGGAATAAGTAGGTGCAAGTTGTAACATTGATATAAATACGTTCATGGCAGTGGTTTGGCTCAGAGGGTGATATGACAAATAATATTCCATTATGTTATAGTATTTTGTATGCGGAACAACTTCTGTGACCAATACTTTCCTATTGACGTTGTTGGTAAAGAGTTATTTTACCAGACCTGTTCAAGATACTTTGAAAAAGTATCTAGATAAGATAGAATTTTCCGCAAAGTATCTACATAGAGATAGTGTAAGATACTTTCCTGAAAAAGTATCTAGATAAAGATACTTTAAGATACTTTCCCGAAAAAAGTATGTAGATAAAGATACTTCAAGATACTTTTCACAAAACGTATCTATATAAGATACTTCTAGATACTTTTCTTCATTATGCATAATGTCAAATTATTTGTGCATTATGCACATTGAAAGTGGATGCATTATACATGTTAAGACTTGAGAGTGGACGCATTATGCACATTGAGAGTGGATGCATTATGCACCCTTCCTCAAAGTGGATAATGAATGCATCCTCAGATTTCTCACTCAATGTGCATAATGTGTCCACTCTCAAGTCTCAACATGCATAATGTATCCACTTTCAATGTACATAATGCACAAGTAAATTGACATTATGCATTATGAAGAAAAGTATCTAGAAGTATCTTATCTAGATACTTTTTGGGAAAATGCATAATGCATACAAAACAATGCATAATGGATGCTTTAACACTAAAGATTGAGAGAACACATTACCCAGATAGAGATAGTTCAAGATAGTTTTCCAAAAAAGTATGTAGATAAAGATATTTCAAGATAGTTTTCCGAAAAAAGTATCTAGATAAAGATACTTTAAGATACTTTCCCGAAAAAAGTATCTAGATAAAGATAGTTTAAGATACTTTCCCGAAAAAAGTATCTAGATAAAGATACTTTAAGATACTTTCCCGAAAAAAGTATCTAGATAAAGATAAAAGATAAACTATCTTTTATCTTTTATCTTTATCTTTTATCTAGATAGGATAATTGAACAGGTCTGTATTTTACCATGTTCAAGTTTCACTAATTCTACCTAACCCTGTAAGTCACGCGCTTTGAATGTTAAAATGGGCAAAATTCATTTGTCGGTGCATTTTAAGGAGTTGCCCATTTCCGTTTATTTTGTCAAAATTTGGAAGGCATGTTGCCCAAAAATCAGTAGTTTTGAATGCCCAAATGCCAGGTATTTGTAGAGCACTTGCACTTTCAAATTTTTTGAACCACACTAAATTAACCTCTAAAAATCGATGTTTAAATGTTTATTTGCTGCCCTGTAGATGGATTTTTGCCCTGCTCTTTCGAAACTGGTTGTTAAGAATAAAGAAGCTCATGGGAAAGAAGCGTCGACACAATCAGGTTGTTTGGCTTTTTAGAGACCTGGAATAGGTACCCGTGGAACAGTAGACTTAACATTTCCAACTATGTTTGCATGACCGGCAGATTTGTTGCACGTGTATCAACACGTCAATCAATTTTTTGGACAAAATCTTGGCGACAAATTTGAGCTCCAAGTCCTTCTTGGCACTTTTGTATTTTGCTTTATTCCCGTATTTTTTGCTTTTGTCACAAGGGTTGCTTGCGACAACCTTGGTTAGATCCATAACATTGAGATGATTTACCTCTTTGAAATTTCATGATTTGTTGGATGGATTTGCAATTGCTGGACTTGCAATGTACAAAAAAAGTGATGCAAAACAAAACATCTTTTTCCAAAGAAAGTATAGAAACATCAAGAAAATGGAAAGTATGAGTTAGATGAAATCTTCAAGGAAACTGTGTGCCGTTGTCTCCCTAAGAATACACGGGACGTCATCCGCCTCCACTTTGCAGCGAAGTCTTTGGAATATACAAGCTCTATAACTAGAATTTGGTGCGAAGCAAGCCTTGCTACTTGATTGTAAATGGTTAAAAAATGGACGGAATTGAAGAATTTTTATTTCAGATTTTCAAAAAGGCTTGAGATCCTCACTCTAATCCGCGCAGAAAAGGACAATTTTGAGATTTCTGAGCTTTACTAAAGTGTTTCTGAGAACTTTGAGGAATATCAGAATTCCCAAGCAAATGACATAGAGTTTTGATGTTACAAGATAAAATAAAAATTCTTCATTCTTCTATGTTTTGTAATAGCATGTCAAAATAAAATATATATTTTCCTAAAACATACTAAAAATACAATTTTTCGATTTATGCCTTTTGAATTATGGAAAGGTCATGATTAGGGACGGGCAAATAGTGTAAAAAGATTTTTGGTAACATAAAACCATTTTTCTGCACTTTTGCACTTTTCACCTTTATTTGCACTTTTTATTTACGTTTTTGGCCAAAATTGACAAATTGTTAAAAAAATGTAGTGGCTTTTGAAATAAATTTTAGTTTCAAGATCAAATTTTGAACTAGTCGAAAAAGCTTGCATTTGCAATCAACCATTCTTAGCACCTTGAAGAAATATGCGCATTTCAGACGCAAACCTCACACTTTATTCACCATCTTGGCTTTAACTATAACATCCTGTTTACTAAACTACAGATTATACAAAGGAATCTCATTGCATGCAACCAACAAATAGCAAACCTAAAGAAACTCATGTTATGGTAATGGAAGGATCTACAAACAATGTAGATGTGATGAGACAATGAATGCCACATTTGAAATTGAGTTCTGGTAATTAGGTCATGGGCCAAATATTGAAGTAATGTCACTAAAAACATGCTTAAAACACATTAAGGACTATTTTCTTTGAAGCAATTGTTAGGCACACGTGGGTATTTTTCTGTTCAATTTTCAATGTCCATTTTTGAACAACTTGAAGGACGAAAACGGAGTGATGTAAAGCCATATAAAACAATTGCTAAATATATTTCGGCAATATTTTAGGTACATACATCCACGAGACCACCTTAGGAATGAAAAATTCAGAAGATTGTTGACAAGAGTATTTTTCATGACTTTACATACTTTTTGCTAGTGACCTACTTAATAGAACTCTATAACTTGTGTGGCATTGTCTCTTCACCTCAAACTAGTCTCAAATGTCTTTAGAACTTGTAAATGACTTCTCCTGCTCAATTAGGAGCCGTGGGTACTCCATGAATGACGTTTTAAGTCCAAATGCAAGTTCTTTGCTCTTTTTTGACATTTATTTGCTCTTTTTTGACACTTATTTGCTCTTTTTGACATTTATTTGCTCTTTTTTCGACATTTATTTCCTATTTTTTGACATTTATTTGCACTTTCAACATTTTTCTGTACTTTGTTTAGCACTTTTGGGCACATTTTTTTGTAACTTTTGGTAACTAAAAGGGTAAGATTATTTACACTTTCTGCCCGTCCCTAGTCATCATATTAGTAAGTCCTCAATACAAATTTTGTAAAATTCAATCAGGTTTAAAAAAATCGATTTTGTTCCATTTGACCATGGTCCTTCGAGAAATATCGAATTCTCACAAAATACGAAGACATATCCGTTCAACATTTTTTTTTTTCAATTTTCATTTGAAACCTAACCGAATGGACTGAAATTAATTGAAACATTGGTTTTCAAAAGTATGCATTATTAGTGTGTATTAAGTTTAACCCGGATTACATGGACCCTCTCAAAGTCTTGAGAATAAAATGCTCCCACCAAGATTGAATTGTGTGGATTTTTTGACTCAATTTGATTGTTAATTCCTGGACAAAGGGATCTAAGAACTAAAAAGATCAATCAAACCTTATCAAGCACGTAGAGCCTATCCCTGCAATGAAAAGACATGATCCTCTGGTCCTGAAGGACACTTAGCCCCAGTCCTGTGTGGTCCTGACCTTCTTGAGCCCCAAGACTTGAAACATTTTCAATCAAATCCACAATCCAGGATTTAATCTTCATTTTTTTTCACTTATTTTGTCTTAAGGACGTCGTGATTGCCTTTGTTCCAATTCCAATCCGGATCAGATGGCTGATCTGATCCAGAACCGTCAAAAGTGCCCTTCAATACTTACAACCAACAACATCTCCGACTTGGACTCCATCTTGTTTCAAAATGAGACTATTCTCATTCCTTCATTTTCCTTAGAAATGGTTCCTGCGTCGTGGAGGTGCTGAAGAGGATGGAAGAGGAGTAACCCTCCCGATATCACCACAGATACTTCTATTTAGCATTGTTTCACTGAAGTTGGACTAATGGGTGAAGCAAGATTCCATCTATGTATTTTCCTGATTGTTAAGAGGACTAAAATCCTTTGGAGAGCTGAATGACAAAAGTTCATGAGACGAGTAAAAGGAGTGCTGGGACCTCTAAAATCAAGGCGAAGAACAATTAGTCAATAAATATTAACACAAAAAGTTTGACTGAATTATTTCAAGATGCATGTTCAACAGTTTTACTCGTTAATAAGGAATGAATGACATTGTTTCAAAATATAGCCTCGGCCTCATACCATTTTTTCAAAAATCGGAGTTCGTGTCCACCCCTTTCAGGGGTTCCTGTATAATGCCATAAAAGGGCTCTATTTGAACGTGCACTGTCTGATTTCCAAAAAAGACAGCACAAAGGTCAGAGTACTGGAAGAGCTAGCCATTGATAGAGAGATCTCCTTCATTTCTATCACAGAGACTTGGCTTCGTCCAGGAGTTTTAGATGAAGATGTAGCAATGGCTGGTTTTAGGCTAGTTCGTTGTGATAAAGTACGGCCGGACAATCCCATTTTCCCACATGGGGGCGTATGTCTATATGTCAGGAAAGACTTACTTCTTAGTCATGTTCAAATGTCGAATGGAGAAGTTGAAGTTTTGATTTGTCATATCAAGGCCCTTGGTCTTACGGTTGTAACAATGTATCGGCCACCTTCTTGTAGCTCTTCTTCATTTCTGTCAGCTCTCCAATTCATTGGAAAGGAGTTGGATCGAGAGGTTTGTTCTCGACTCTTTGTTGTTGGCGACTTCAATTTTCCGGCTAGCATTGTTGAGTGGGAGGTTAGTCCGGATGGGTACATTCCCATTTCGAAAACAGCATCACTGTCTTTCGAAAAATTGGAAGAGTTAGCGATCTTGCGTAATCTCTCTCAACACGTTGGTGTTCCAACCAGAGCAGAGAGTGTTTTGACTTAGTTTTTTCCAATGACCCTGATCTGATCCAATATGTCCACGTTGCCCCATGTAGTTTTTCAGATTATCTCATTCTTGAGATAGGGTCAACCATTACTCAAAAGCCGGCGAGCTCTAGAGTTAAACCTGCTTAAAAGGTGGGCGTGGCCAAGTTTAAGTTCAAAGATGAACACTGGCCCCTTATTGTTGAATTATTAGGCGAGTTGGACTTGATTTCCATTCTAAAGCAGGAACCATCAATAGATAGAGCTATCAATAAGCTCATTTCACTTTTTGACGAGGTTTGTTTGTCCATTGGTATTCCAGAAATAGTGGCAAAAGGTAGGCCATTGTCTAGAATTCCAAAGGCTAGGAAGAAGTTGTTCAAACGGAGTTGTCAGCTTGCGAATAGACTTCGACGTACTTCAAATCCATTTGTTGTAGCGAGCCTCCAAAGCAAATTGGATGTGGTCCAATCAAAAATTAGGGCCTCCATTGATTCCGATCAGTTAGAGAAGGAAAGTAGAGTGATCCAGGAGGTTAAGACTAATCCAAAGGCGTTTTTCTCGTTTGCGAATACAAAGAGAAAAATGAAGCATCCTGTAGGACCTTTTGAGGTCGGCGGTAAAACCGTCAATGATGGTGAGGTTATGGCCAATATGCTTGGAGATCAGTTCTCAAGTGTATTTTCAATTCCAAAAAGGGTAGTCACAGCAGGCCATGACTGTAGCAATGTTGTTGATGAGTAGGGACGGGCAGAAAGTGCAAATAATCTTACCCTTTTAGTTACCAAAAGTTGCAAAAAAATGTGCCCAAAAGTGCAAAACAAAGTGCAGAAAAATGTTGAAAGTGCAAATAAATGTCAAAAAAGAGCAAATTAATGTCAAAAAAAGAGCAAATAAGTGTCAAAAAAGAGCAAATAAATGTCAAAAAAGTGCAAATAAATGTTAAAAAGAGCAAATAACTTGCATTTGGACTTAAAACGTCATTCATGGAGTACCCACGGCTCCTAATTGACCAGGAGAAGTCATTTACAAGTTCTAAAGACATTTGAGACCAGTTTGAGGTGAAGAGACAATGCCGCACAAGTTAAAGAGTTCTATTAACAAGGTCACTAGCAAAAAGGATGTAGAGTCATGAAAAATACTCTAGTCAACATATGGCTTTACATCACTCCAATTTTGTCCTTCAAAAATAGACATTCAAAATTGAACAGAAAAATACCCACGTGTGCCTAACAATTGCTTCAAAGAAAATAGTCCTTAATGTGTTTTAAGCATGTTTTTAGTGGCATTACTTCAATATTTGACCTATGGCCTAATTACCAGAACTCAATTTCAAATGTGGCATTCATTGTCTCATCACATCAAAACTGTTCTCAAATACTTTTGGAACTTAAAAGTAATATCTTCGAGTCAATTAAACAATGTGTACTGCTACATTGATGTGTCCTTAGCTTGATGATTTTAAGTTTAAAACGGACGGCCCTTTTTAGAAATAGCGATCTTTGTAGGCAGCAAACCTAATTCTGCAATCTATACTGTTAGTAGATCCTTCCATTACCAAAACATGAGTTTCTTTAGGTTTGGTATTTGTTGGTTGCATGCAATGAGATTCTTTTGTCTAATCTTTAGTTTAGTAAACAGGATGTTATAGTTAAAGCAAGATGGTGAATAAAGTGTGAGGTTTGCGTCTGAAATGCACATATTTCTTCAAGGTGCTAAGAATGGTTGATTGCAAATGCAAGCTTTTTCGACTAGTTCAAAATTTGATCTTGAAACTAAAAATTCTAAAAAAGAGAATGTGAACTAAATATATCAGTGTAACAATTTCCCCCCATAAGTGGAGACAAACAAAAGGGAGGTAAAAGCTCAAAGTCAATCACATGTTGGTTACATATTGATACTCATTTTACAATTGTCATCTTAAGTATGCAAAAGTAAATTATCCTAACCAGAACATTAGTTTTAAGTAAAGTCACTTGACGTAACTGTCTTTGTTGATTTATACGCACTTATTTCTTGACTAGGTTTAACAAACCACCCCACCCAGCACTTGCTTATCTTCTCATTTTGGCTACCCTACTGTTCCTCTGCACTTCGGCCTAGCTGACCAGCACAGATATGAGGAGAAAAGGGCTAGATTTCACTAGATTTGGAATTGTTCACAACCTCTATTGCAAATGCAAGCTTTTTCGACTAGTTCAAAATTTGATCTTGAAACTAAAAATTCTTTCAAAAGCCACTACATTTTCTTAACAATTTGTCAATTTTGGCCAAAAACGTAAATAAAAAGTGCAAATAAAGGTGAAAAGTGCAAAAGTGCGGAAAAATGGGTTAATGTTACCAAAAATCTTTTTACCATATTTGCCCGTCCCTATTGATGAGACTGGCATTGATAGTCAGGATAATCGATTGGAGGATCTGGTAGTCACAGATCAAGATGCTTTTTGAGGCCATCAAGAGCTTAAAGCTCTCAAGTTCTCCTGGACCTGATGGTGTGACATCTCAGTTTCTAATGAAATGTTCACAGATTCTTGCCCCGGTTTTATCCTACTTGATGCGTTGCATCTTAGATCAGGGCAAGTTTCCCTCCTCTCTAAAAGTAGCTCATGTCGTTCCAATTTTTAAGGGCTGAGATAAGTCACTCCCTAGTAATTATACGCCCATTTCTCTGACCTCCAGCGTTGCAAAGGTTTTTGAGAAGATTATGAAGTCCAAGCTTGTAGATTATTTGGAAGTCCATGATTTAATTCCTTCTGGACAGCATGGGTTTCGAGCTCATTTTAGTACAGTAACCCAATTGGTTGATCATATTGAGCAAATCATTGAAGGGCTCGAAAGCCATGAGTCAGTTGATGTAGTCTATCTTGACTTTGCCAAGGCCTTCGATAAGGTAGATCATGGTCTTATGCTCGATCAACTCAAAGAGTTAGGGGTCCAGGGTAAGGTCCTGACTTGGATTGGTAGTTTTATAAGCGAAAGAAAGCAAATAGTTAAAGTCGAAGGATCTTTTAGCGGGATGTACGGTATGATGTCAAGTCAGGTGTTCCGCAAGGTTCCATTTTAGGTCCGCTCTTGTTTATTCTCTTTATTGCTCCTCTCCAGAAGTTTAGAACAAAAGCCAGTATTTCTTCATATGCCGATAACAGTTGTGCTTGGTAATAATTTTTGTTATCTATTCCTTTTGTTAACGGATTTTCAATCGGTACACATAACGCTAAAGGTTTCTCAAGTGAGAGTTTTAAATAATACTGCTATTGGTAATGCTCGGCCCATATTGAGAAATCATTTGAATGGATGAATGTAATTGGACAAATTCAGCTGGAGGTTCTGGGTCCAAAATGGCTAGGGATGTGTCAGAGTCGACACTAACCCGCCAAAAACTAATTAAAAATTCTCAAGCCCTATTTGTATTCCCTGTTTTGACAATTAATCAAAATTTGATTTTTTCCCTCACGTAGCAAACAATTAAACTATGAAATGCTCTTGCCTAGTTTTGATCCATCCCTAGCCAGTTTGGCCCCCAAATCCCAAGCTCTATTAGTCCGACTACACTCATCCATTAAGCGGATATTCAAAAAGTTTAAAACCCTGGAAATTATCGCTATTTTACATTTACATAACTGATGGGTTTTGAGTTGGATTTTTGGCCGAGTTTTGCCACTTTGGATTTTAAGGTCAAAAAGTTGACCCCCAACTAATCTTCTCAACTAGAGACGTCATAAAATATGGCAGCACTGCCAACTCGAAATCCAAAATTATAGCTACTGATGGAACTCGAAATCGAACTAGTTCGAGTGTTGCCAAATTGGTCCCTGTTTAGGTCTTTTTGAAAACGTTCAATACAACCTGCCCTAATCAACAATGATGAACTTCCGAGTAAAAAATGGCAGCACTCCCGGTTCGAAACCCATCACTAATTTACACCTGGTTTTTAATATGCTCAGTCTATTAGGTAGAAAATGAGTTCCATGAAACCATACATTTTTAGAAGGAAGCAATAAAAATTCTTTCATTTCTCTTAATGAGAAATATTTTTATATTTTGATATAACTATATGGAATCAATTGAACAAATATGCATCTTTTTTTTTTTGGATCACTATGATTAAAAAAGTTCACTTGAACAATCTTTGTGCATATCCCATAGGAGATTTGTGGTTGAAATTGTATTGGAGCACTAAAATAGGTAGTATTCTAGGCTGTACTAGTTAAATCAGAAAACCGTAGATATAGAAAGAATTTCATTTTTCTATTTTAAATTCTTCATCTACAAGTGGCTTTAAGTACTTTAGATAAAAAAATTGATAGACAAAAGAGAAGAGGAGAGTATGATTGAAGTAAAATTTTGCGAAGGTTGTGTGGACCACAACCTCGGCAAGGTTGGGGATGGTATTCCACAGACACGGAGATATCCTATCACGTTCTAAATCTTATCTGAGCAGAGGCAATAAAATGAACAAAAAGTTTGTTGGATTTCTCTCCCCTTAGTAGTCATGTGATATTGTATGATCTTCTCTTTTATATATCCCGCCATCTACCCTACTCCCATAGTACTTGCTCTTCTACCTCACTCCTACTCCCCAATGTTCGATCTGTCTTCTTCTCTTTCCCTTCCAATACCTATTTCACTTCTTCATCATACTTCTGCCAATATACACGATATCCCCGAATCCATACTTCCGACTCACACCTTCATTCCTCCACAGATATATTTCCACTTTTTTGAGTCCTGAAAGTGAGTATTCAATGCTGTAAATGAACACCACACAAACAAGAAAATGTCAGTATGTAAAATTATGATTTTGAGCCTGAATCCGTGGTGCGGTCTGAAATGTCTTTTTAAATTGGCAAGTCTACTAGTGAATGATTTTGGCCAAACATTGTCCCAAAAAGCCCACTGTCTACAATCATCAAAACATACCATAAGAATAGGACTGATAGGAACTGTTGGAAGAAAGTGTGGAAAAGCTCAAAGTTGACCCTCAATTTAATGGTGAGAAATAGGAATAAATCCACCCCACAGTGTTTGTTTCATAAGAATTCGGCCTTATTGATGATGTGTTTGATGTAAAAATTGTAAAATGTAAAAATTGTAGCTCTGGGGTACTTCAGGATCCTATTGATGACTTTAAAACCTTTTGTCCTCCCGGAAAAAATTATCTCATGGCCTTTCTGCCCTTAGTAGATGATATTGAAATGTTTTTCTCGTGCTACAAGCAAACTTTGCTTATCAATTGAAAACGCAGTCAGCATTGATATACGTCAAGATTCGACCATGTCAATGTCCCCTTTGAAGTACAATGCAAATAATCACGAATGAATAGCAAACTTGAAAAGATGTGCACCAATATGTTTTGAAAGCTTATTGTGCTTGAGGGATAAACTGCCACAGGGTGATATAGGGCTCGGAAAAAGTTGATGTTTTGTTGTGGAGCAAAAATCCCGAACGTATCACAAAGTAGAAGTCAGCTAGCCGATGATTGACGAGCGTGATCGTCAGCTGACCTAACTCCTAGAAACGTCTGGGATTTCTGCTCCACAACAAAACAGCAACTTTATCTGAGCCCTAGATCAATCAAAAATAAGAATCACATTCAAATCCGACGAGAGGACTACGAGACGAAATTAAAATTTTGATGCTCACAACTTTCAATTTCTGCACGGCAAACCCAGTAGAATAACAAAAAATATAATCATCTTGGTCATGTGTAGGTATTACAAGAAATGATGAACACAGAGTGATATAATATCTCCGTGGTCCAGTCATCACCGCTCAAAAATTCTGTAACAAAGGCAAATCTCAGGGTGATTAAAGACTCCAGACTCCGATTCTCGTTCGGTGATTATTGGACATTAGTGGTAAAAATGCGCACCTTTCAGAAAGCAAAGGCAAATCTCATTAAAAAGTATTTTCTTACATAATAGCGGTAACTTTGGACTATTTTTGACAACCCTGTTTTGGTGTCATCTTGAAAAGCCCATACTTTTTAAAGACATGCCAAACCATCTGTGGAAATCAAGTAATGTATATAAAAGCAGAGAATGCTAGAATACAATGACGAACATTACCCGTGACGTCACTTCAGAGCATTCAGGATCAGAATTTCTTATTGCGTTGGAAGTATTAAGTTACATGATATTTTTTCAATCGTATTGTTATTTGTGTCAAAGAAAATATGATCCACGTGTGTTGCACACTATTATCAATGTTATTTAAGCATTGAATCCCTATTTTTATGTTTGCCGATCTGAACATTTTCATTTCTGCTGCCCTGAATTTTATGCCTTCTCTCAGCACGAGGAGAGGAAGACGGTCGGACGGTCGTTCTCCTTGATCAGTAAAATCAGGAACGCTGCCAACAGCGACAAGACGGTCTATTTAAAGGAAAACATAGTTTTTTGTCGGTCTATTTCCATGAATATTTTATGGGGCAATCTGGTTACACAATGACTTGGCGACTTAAAAACATGTCATTTTGCAACATGAAATAGAATTTTGAATAAACCATACTCATAAATGCACCAAGTGTATCTGTTGACCTTTTCTTCAATTCTTCGACAGCATACCTGATACGTCGAGTCTTGACTCAGGACTGATGAAGTGTTTCTCACTTGACCACATCAAACTTAAAATTTTTTGAAGTATAGTCATGAAGTTGGAAAATTCAGCAGGCTTTCAAGATGTATCAGCAAGACGAAATATCAAGCATAATATTTGATTGAAACTAGAATCGTTAGGCTTTTGTGAAAGTAAGAAACCGAACTTTGGCCAAATTTTGATTAAAGCTAATTTGGCCTTGATGGCAAAACTGATCGGAGGGCTCCGGTAATGACCCTTATCCTTCTCCTTGAACGCCAAACATGAAGTTTTCGGTTGTGTGTTTGATCGTGATTTTTTCAAGTAAGTCAGGTTGCATCGTTGAAGATGCAACATTCCGACCTGAAGAAATGTGTAGAGCGTAGAGCGTATAAAATTATCCTGATCTTTGTACTTCTAGAAAAAAAAAATTGGTCTATTTGTATTATCCACCTTACTTTAAATAAGTAAATAGTAAAATAACTTTAAAAAATATATTATAAATAAATGACGTAAATTTTTACCTATTTTTCTTACAGCTTTGGGATGTTCCAACAACTTGGCAAACTCCCAAGGGGATCTATTGGATAGAGGCGGTTTCAGACGAGGTGGGGGTGGAAGAAGTTATTCCAAAGGAGGAGGTGGAGGAGGCTTTTCTCACAGTGGAGGCTACTCAAATGGTGGAAGAAGTTTCGCTCGTGGTGGTGGATATTCCAATGGCGGAGGAGGCTTCTCAAACACTGGTGGATATTCCAAAGGCGGAGGTTTCTCACATGGCGGAGGATATTCCAAGGGTGGAGGAGGCTTTTCAAACGGTGGTGGATATTCTAATGGCGGAGGAGGCTTTTCAAATAGTGGCGGATATTCCAATGGCGGAGGAGGCTTTTCAAAAGGTGGTGGATATTCCAGCGGCGGAGGAGGTTTTTCAAAAGGTGGTGGATATTCCAATGGCGGAGGAGGTTTTTCAAAAGGTGGTGGATATTTCAATGGCGGAGGAGGCTTCTCAAACGTGGGTGGATATTCCAGCGGCGGAGGAGGCTTTTCAAAAGGTGGTGGATATTCCAACGGCGGAGGAGGCTTCTCAAACGGTGGTGGATATTCAGGTGGTGGAGGAAGCTTTTCTCATGGTGGCGGAGGGAAAGGTTTTCATACTACCTCTTATGGCTACAATAGATATTAATTGTTCCGCTTGAATTAGTTATTTCGAAATGGATGTGAAAATGATAGCCGGAGTTGTTTCTGTAAATGTGAGCAACAAATTCTTTCGTTTTCAATTGTGAATAAAATTGTGCTTGGCAAGAGCGAGTTGATTAATATACTGGTACAAAACGATTTGAGGTTTCTCAAATGAATACCTAAAAATAGTTCACATGCACTGACTCAATAAAGCAATGGACTGATCAGTTGACGAAATCAAAAAATCTCTCAAAATGCAACTTTGTGCACCAGAAAAGAATGTTTTCCTTCAGGTGTCATACGAGCTAAATCCTGAAATCTTACTTCAACCAAAAGCAAAAGAGTTGAATCTTGATGTCACACTTGCTTTTGAACTATCCTTAGGGTCCAATGGATGATGAATAAACCAATCCCAGACTGACCGGACAGTAGAGCCCCTCTCAGTGGACAGAAGATCCCCTCTAGTGGGATGAAGAGCCCCTCTCGTGGGAAAACAGAAAAATTCTGTACAATTCAATATTATGAAACTTCATATTTGAAATACTGCCCTGAAAATTTCGGACACCTTGATACATCCCAAGCCAATTGTTTATTGGCCTGTGCGTTCTTCTAGGCAAATGCATTAATAGCTGTGTTAAATTAATAGTCAAACAAGTCCAATAAATGTATTATGAAGGACAGAAGCTAGTTATCGAGGGGGAGAGCGTAGGGGTGGGCGAGAAGCCGGTGTCGGTGTCGAGGTGTCGACACCGACACCGGCTCTTTTGGATTTCGGTGTCAGTGTCGACACCAGGTTTCTGGTGTCGACGTTTTAAGGTTTCGTGAGTTTTTTCCGAAAGTCCCGCAAATCGCGCAAAATTTACATTGAAAGGCTTGCAAAGCAGGGTGTTTTAATGCCACTCTTTGGCAAACCGTTCAAGATTTTCTTGAAATCAACATTTCTCCGAAATGTACGATTTTGATAACAAAATGCCATTGTAAAGAAATGTAAGCATCTAAGGATAAACCTATTTCTCCAAAGTTTTGCCAAAAGTGGCATTAAAAACCACTCTCTAGCTGGGAAATATGTCTCAATACGACCGCAAGAGGCGCTTATTTTGTGGAATCAGCTGAAATTTTGATCAAGGTTAATTAAAATCTAATTAGTTGTTGTTGGAGGCACACTTGACACAAACCGGATTTAACAATAGAAATTTCAATTTCCCCAATAGATTTTTTCCCTTTAAACAACCAAAATATTAGAGAAGTTTAATTAACCTTCATCAGCTAGAGAGTGGTTTCCCAGCTAGAGAGTGGTTTTTAATGCCACTTTTGGCAAAACTTTGGAGAAATAGGTTTATCCTTAGATGCTTACATTTCTTTGCAATGGCATTTTGTTATCAAAATCGTACATTTCGGAGAAATGTTGATTTCAAGAAAATCTTGAACGGTTTGCCAAAGAGTGGCATTAAAACACACTCATTAGCTGGCAACTATGTCTCAATCTGACCGCAAGAGGCGCTTATTTTGTGGAATCAGCTGAAATTTTGTTCAGGGTTCATTGCCAAACACTTATTTGATAGATTGGTGTACGCACACAAAAAAGCCAAATAATGGCTTAGTATTAAATATTTATGAATATATGGCTCTTTTTCCAAATATTTGGTTTCTTTTGAAGAAAATGAGCATCAAATACTTTGCCACTTTTTAGCAAATGTTTTTCCGGGACCTGCTTATGACATTGCGGAAACTAAACGGCTTGAAATGGTTTCATAGTGTTTTTGAGGTAGAAAAGCCATTTAAGAAATGACAAACGCTTTGGAGACCCATGGTGATGTTGAGTATCAAAAGTTTATTCGTCTGCTTAATCAAGATGTCCTTGGCTTAATGCATGAGCAAAATTTTTATTCAAATTCCCCAAAAACATAATTGAATGTAAGTGATTTAACATTTCTTTGCACTTTATTGTTAAATTTCCTTATGGACAATGTTATCTGCAATGTTGTCATTTTAGGTACCTAGACATTTAAATTTCATTGAACTTAATTATCAAATTGTGCTTTAAAAGTTTTATTTAAGTGTTACTGAAATATGAAAGGAGAAAGATCCATTTTTCTAGGCCAATTATGATGTTTGAATTCCCTATCACAAGGTCAGTTGAAATTTGTACTTCAAAACATTCAACACGGAGATCAGTCTGGACAGACCCAGAAATTCTTCACAAAAATCAAAGTAAATTGTAGGTAAACTTAAATTGGAGAGAGGGGAAAATAGGTTTACATTTCACAATACCCTGCTTTGCAAGCCTTTCAATGTAATTTTTGCGCGATTTGCGGAACTTTCGGAAAAAAATTCACGAAACCTTAAAACGTCGACACCGGAAACCTGGTGTCGACACTGACACCGAAATCCAAAAAAGCCGGTGTCGGTGTCGACACCTCAACACCGACACCGGCTTCTCGCCCACCCCTAGTTCAGAATCAACTTTGTTGTTTGTTTATATTTGACGAGCTCATCTACGGATTGTTCAAATACCTGCTGGGTCTTTGAGGGACTTTGAGGGAGCTAATGCAAATATTGTTGTGCTATAGTTAGCAATTGCCTTTGGGCACCCATTGCTACAAGTCGGCGCACAAAAGCAAGAACAGGAGTGGAGAAATGGATGATCCTTGTGGGCTACCCTAAACTACCTTCTTGATTTTTGACATTTAACCCCTCATACTCCCCTACCTGGCTCCTACGACTTAGTAAGTTAGCTGGTCCAATTTGTACCCAAGTTTCCAGCCGTGTTAACATTGAGTCTTCTTAACAGGAGATGCGAGTCAAGAGTGTCAAACGCAGAGCTGAAATCAAAAAAGGACCCCACTTTGGAGCCCAAGGCACTTTGCTACCTTCCAGTCGTGTTCCACGGACGGAATGATTTTCTTGGATTTTAAGTACGACGAGAACTGACAGTTGATCACATTTTCCATCACGTTTCTGAAGGAGGGAACAATGCTTATGGGTTGATAGTTTCCACGTGGTGTCTCACCTTCTTCTGGTGTATTTGTGTGGCACTTGAAATCTTCCAGCAGTCAAGGACGATGCCCTCACTTATTATGGTGTTTATTAACTGTCAAAATCCTCGTCGAACAAAAAGGTAGCTTATTATATTAACATATCACTACTCAAGGTTTCGTGAAAATAAACTACCGTTGAGTAGAGTCAGCTGACGCTAACTTTATCCATATCCTCAAACGAACCCTCAATGTGTACGTGTTTTATTTCGTGAGCAGGACTGATGTCAGTTTCAACATCTCGCATAATAACGCACATAAGAACGAATTTTATAGTGTGCTCAACTCTGGTCTTACTACCATACATAGCTGACCTCAAGTATACTTAAAGTGAAAGAAAACGATGATTATAAGAATTGTTGTGTACTCTCGCCATTCACCCTTCAATGTTTGTTTACTTCGTTCCCAAGAACAAGATTAATCAAATGGATAGAGAGTAGTGATGTGTTTCGAACCAGGAGTGCTGCCAGTTTTGACTCGGAAGTTTATCGCTGTTAATAAGGGCAGGTTGCATTGAACTTTTTTGAAAAGACCTAAATAGGTACCAATTTGGCAACACTCGAACTAGTTAGATTTCGAGTTCCATCGATAGTTATAAAATGCATTTCGAGTTGGCAGTGCGGCCATATTTTATGGTAGATAAGGTCTATTGCCTGTTGAAAAGTTTAGTTGGGGTCAGATTTTTGACCCTAAAAACCTAAATGGCAAAGCTCTACCAAAAATCCAACTCGAAACACATCAGTAGGGACGGGCAAAAAGTGTAAAAAGATTTTTGGTAACATAAACACATTTATTTGCCTTTTTACACTTTTCGCCTTTATTTGCACGATTTTTTACGAATTCCACCTAAAATGAACAAAATGTTGAGAGTTAGCTATTTCTGCTTTGAAAATGATTACTTTTCGAAGTTTTTTTTCAAATTTGAAAACTAAATCTGATTTCGGCTCCCAGCGTAGGCTAGCATAGTATTGATTACTACTACTTCAATATCTAAAATTTGCTCTTCAAGATTGAAAAATAAAAAGCAGATGACAAGAAAGTATCTAAAGCTTTTTGTTTCAGAAAATTCAGTTTTTTGCGAATTTTTTAAATTTTTAAAAAAAAAAAACTTTTTTGTTTTTATTTGCGCTTTTGACCTTTTTGCATTTTATTTTACGATTTTGGGTAGATTTTTTGCAACTTTTGGTAACAAAAAGATTGTTTTGATTTGCACTTTTTGACCGTCCCATCACCGACACATACCCAACATTACCAACACATCAGTAATAGAGAGAGACCTGTTGCAAACAATGAGGTCAAATGAGATGGGCCGCATTCTCAACTCGAACTTGGAAGTCTGAAGTCCTACTCAAAGCATAAAGTCTTATTTTGACCCCATCTTCAAGACCGAACAAGAAAAAGTGGCATTCGATTGTGGCCATCCATATTCTCAGTCACCGCACATCCTACCTTAAAGTTCGATATTTCAAGATCGGTTCAACCACTCTCTGCCATCAAAAAATGAGATGAAAATCGTACATTCAAAGAAGACGATAGCTTGGCGAGACCAAAGATAGATATGATACATTTTTTTGGCATAACGGGGACAGCATGGAGGGCTTCTGTGCCACAGATTTCTTTAGTTGAGTTGAATTTCATCCTATTTTAAGTTATTGATAATTAAGGCCCGGAAAAATATTTGCAAAAAAGTGACAAAATATCCATTATATAATTTCTTCAAAAGGACCAAAATATTTGGAAAATAAGCCGGATATTGAAAACATATTTTTTTTGAAAAGCCCATTATTTGGTATTTTTTTGTCTGTGCGCCCTGATTTTCCAAATTCATTTCTGGTGAATTTGATACATTTGGCCGTTTTTAGAGGAATACTGGATTTGATTCAAAAATATAATTTCCCATTTGCCTCAACAGATGGCGCACTTTTTTTCGTGGAAGACAGTAGTTTTGATTGTGAATGTCTATAATCTTAGTACAAATGCCATTTTGTAGAGGTTTTGAATTTTTGGTGCATTTTTGGTAAGCCCTTTTGAGCATTTCAATTATTCTCTTCAATTTTGCTTGTTATATTTTTTCTGATTCAAATATTCGAGAATATATTTGATCTTTCCTTGAAAAAGCCAAAGTATTTAAATAATCGACGAAAAATGGATAAATATTTTTAAAATATTTTATATTTTAAAAAAATATTTCCGGGCTCTATTGATAATATTAACAAATGAATGGTGGATTAAGCTGCCTAGTTTTTAAAATTGAACTCAACAATTCGTCATTTGTTGTAGGCTTGCTCAAATACACTAAACATAGACATGTGGTAAGTCATAAGAAAATAGGTCTCAAGAAGTCCCGAAAAAAACCAAGATGTCCATGGTGCTTTCTATATCAAAGGATACAAAAAGCGTAATCCATAGTTCTATTGGTATTGAAAAATCCTGAACTTTTTTACTCCTTAGGCCATAGGAGAATAACTTAAATGAATATATTGGAGCATGTTTTGAAATAAAAGTGCATATTTGGGGAAAGGCAGGAACACGGTCCAGTCCGTTCAGTTTATCTAGTTATCCTTCCATGAACATTTCTCCTGAGAATATGTACCCAGTGTTTCCACACAAACACTTTTTTCATGGTCATTCAGGTATTTTCATTCAGCAAGTTGGAGGTGATTTTTTTGAGAAAGTAACTTAAAAACCCGCCCGGGTTTTTCGGGGTTTTGATATTTTTTTAAAAAATATTATTATTCATATTATTAACTCTTCATATACTCTTCTTCATATTGGACCACATTAACATATCACATCTGAGTTTTGACGATGCACAACATATTTATAACTCGATTTTTTTCGCAAGAAACAGCAACCTTTGACATTTTTTGTCTCAATTGCTTAAATCCTAAGGGAAATTATTTGAAATAAGTATTTTACACACTTTCACAGTGCTTTTTCAAAGAATTAGTTTTTTTTTTAAATTCTAGAATAATGTGTTTAAAGCAAAAAACATGTTTTTCAGGAAACCTAAGGTTTGAAAAGAGAAATTTGCGATAAAAACTTTACCCAAACATATATTTGGCCAAATTTGACACTTTTATGTCAACAAGTAACATCTTAAGCCAGAAAATGGCAACTTGATAACAACTTCCGTCGCTTTGAGTGCAACTTTTAACAACATATTGCAATTTAAGGGCTAAAAAAGCCTGCAACTTGTAGCCATAAAACAATAACTTTATTTTAAGGCAAAAAGGAGAAAAACCCGAAAAACCCGCCCGGGCGGGTTTTTCGGGCTTAATGTCAACCGGGCGGGATTGAAGCAACCCTGCAAGTGAGCGAGTGTGTCATTAGATTAAGAGATATTTTTCACCCTTAGCTATTTTTGCTCACAGATGCGTGAAAACCACCGTGGAAGATTCAAAACCAGTATTGGCAGTCTAAGTCGAGTTTTACTCACCTAAGAATGGCTAGACCCTATTAGATCATTCAGAAGGTATTGAGAATGAGAACTAAATATATCGGTGTAACAATTTCCCCCCATAAGTGGAGACAAATAAAAGGGAGGTAAAAGCTCAAAGTCAATCACATGTTGGTCACATATTGATAATCATTTTACAATTGTCATCTTAAGTATGCAAAAGTAAATTATCCTAACCAGAACATTAGCTTTAAGTAAAGTCACTTGACGTAAGTGTCTTTAGTGATTCATACGCACTTATTTCTTGACTAGGTTTAACAAACCACCCCACCCGGCACTTGCTTATCTTCTCATTTTGGCTACCCTACTGTTCCTCTGCACTTCGGCCTAGCTGACCAGCACAGATATGAGGATAAAAGGGCTAGATTTCACTATATTTGGAATTGTTCACAACCTCTATTGAGCATTTCTTTTTAGTTGTTTGCGGATATTTATTGCCTCTAAAAAGGAATGGAAATCCTTGTAAAGAAAGTTAGCCATTAAAGTTACTGCACAAAATAAGATTTATTTAATACTTGGTGAAACAACAAATTACTGTTGGCAGATTTTTTAACCCTTTAATGGAGGGCTTTAATAGATGTCCATTCCTGCCATTTAATATGGTCATTATGGGAAAAACTTGACTGTCCTTATTCTTTTGCAACAGACTGTGGAATGCAAATAATTAAGAATGGATAGCAAAATTGAAATGATGTGCTCGCCGTCGGCGTAACCGGCCCTTCATCCATTGCCTACTACCTCGCCATTGGCGTAACCAGCATTCCTTCAATGGACACGACCTCGCCATTGACAAAAAAATGATAAATTTGCAAAAACAAAAATTTGTCTAGAATTGAGACATATATTCTGCCAAGTTTCCCATTTTTCAGTCACAAAGTAACATTTTAAAGGTAGAAAATGGCAACTATTTAGCAACTTCCCTCGCATTGAGTGCAGCTTTTTACAAAATATTACTACTTCAGGATTAAAAGCCTGCAACTTGTAGCCGAAAAAAGAGTAACTTTTTTCGAGCCCTATTTCTAACCTATCAACTTAATTGATATCTGCTTCAAAAATTCTAGGAAAAATAAATCTCCACGAGCATTTAATTTCAGTCGCATATAGAGTCCTTTAAGCGGTACCGCTAAGATAGAAAACACGTGCAACCTTTGAGCTTGGTGTTAAAAAAATTTTTATTTTCACGTGTCAAATATTTATTGGGAAGTTCGAAAATGGATCAATTTTTGTGTCAGGGTTCTATTTTGGGAGCTGTATTAGTACGATGACCTCCCAGTCAGCTGTTCGTTAAAGGAGTCCAGGGCTGCCAGATGGCGGTTTGGGGCGCCAGATTTTGGTGTTTCTGGCGGTTTGAGGCCTCGTTTGGTGGCGAGATTTTTTTTTGCGGGACAGAAAAATCTGACGGTATTCTGGCGGTTTACGCCATTGTGTGGAGGAAGGATTTTTTCCTTTGGCGGGCAAAAACATTTTGACAAGTTTCTGGCGGTTTTTACATGAAAATCGTGAAATTTGGCGGATTTAAATTGGAATTTTAGGATAAATTGAAACACAATTTGTCACGCTGATTCTAGCAGGATTCAGAGCTATTTGGTTCACTTAGAGACTAAAAGAACTTTTAGACTCTAGGTTCACTCCCCAAGAGAGTTCAAAGTTATAAAATAGTGTGACCAGTTTTTGACTTATGTGGCAATCTCTTTCAATGCCATCTTTTTTCACTGGTGCCTGCTCTTTCAGCCAAAGAACCAAAAGTAGCTAGAGTGTTGGATTGTTGAAACTAACCTAGTAGTAAAGATGGAGATTTTGAGCGCACAAATTGAATTGAAGCTCAAAAAAATAAAAAAAATGTGCTGAAGTGGTAAAAGTTAAAAGTGGTTAAGGAAGCCAGAATGGCCGCGCGTACTAACGTGTTATTAAGGGCCGAGAGTAAGTGCTTCCCCAGACGGCGCGAGTTCGAGTCCTGTTGGGGATAGAACGGACGTTGTCGGGAGAAATCCTTTNNNNAATGCGGTGGTGGCTTCCTTAATTTTCTGTTTTCTTATTTGGTCGAACTGCTAGCTGTTTGAGTCAAATTTCTTATCAGTTCGTTCAAAATTGGTTAATTCTTATTGAGAGCAAACGTGTTGAAAAGAGTGTTGTTTTCAACTTTATCAACCCAAAGTATGAATCAACCCAATGATTAAGTTCAACTAAGCTAAGTTTATCGATGAAAGGTTGATACCTGATATATCTGGCCTGAAATAAATGCATAATAACGAAACTGGAATCTGGCGTTTTTCTGGCGTTTTTTTGTCTCCGATTACCTGGCAGCCCTGTAAAGCAGGGGTGTGCAAACTTATTTAACAGTATGCCAAATCGACCGGGCTGTAGGCACTCGCGGGCCATACCATCCAAAACGGCAAATAATTTCTAGTATAAAATTCTACAATCTGCCTACCTTACATATGCATAATCAATCTTATGTATTTTATAATATTCTTGCGGGCCACACGAAATCAGCTCGCGAGCCACATTTGGCCCGTGGGCCAGGGTTTGCACACCCCTGCTGTAAAGGACCGTATAGTCTCACAAATAGAGGTGAGCACAATTTTGAGGGACGAATTAGCAGCTTTTAGGGCAAAAAGGAGAAAACACCAAAAACACCAAACCCGCTCGGGCGGGTTTTTCGGGCTGATTGTCAACCGGGCGGGATTAAAGCAACCCTAGCCTCATGTCTTTGTTTAAAACCCTATGTTGGTTTCCAATAACAGATTCATAAGGTTGCTTCAAGTGAGCGTTTTAAATAATTCCACTAGTAGTGCTAAACAGGGCCGTTGGTTGAACTGAGTTACTGATGTGTTTTTGGATTTTTGGCAGAGTTTTGCCAATTTGGTTTTAAGGGTCAAAAATCTGACCACAACTAAACTTTTCAACAGGCAATGGACCTTATCTACCATAAAATATGGCAGCACTGCCAACTTGAAACGAAATCCATTTTTATACCCATCGATGGAACTCGAAATTTAACTAGTTCGAGTGTTGCCAAATTGGTTCCTGTTTAGGTCTTTTCAAAAAGTTCAAAACAACCTGCCCTTTTAAACAGCGATAAACTTCCGAGTCAAAACTGGCAGCACTCCTGGTTCGAAACACATCACTATAGTTGCTCAGTCCATTTTTGGCTAATTCCAGTTTTTTTTCTATTGAAGCGTCCATTTGTTGATTCTGGAGCCTTGGAAACAATCTATATTTTACGTCTTGATACCTCTGCTTTCACCTGGTTGATAATATGCTCAGTTTATTAGCTAGAAAATGAAACAAATAAATTCAGATCTTAACAACACAAAACATTCAAATCTATTTCATTTCTCCATATGGGGAACATTTTGAAATATTGCTGTGATTCTTTGAAATCCACAGAACAAAATCAGCATCTTGAAATTTTTGTATAGATCAAGGGTCGGCAACCACTTTTGGATCAAGGCCCACCAAATTTGGCACATCAAGCTTGGCAACCAAAGAGCCAAACCACGTTTGTCTGAAAAAGAACGTGTTAATCGCCTATGGTTCGAAACTGGTTTCAAAAACTGTAAACACATCAATAAAATGTTCTTGATACGAAGACCATTTGAAAGTTTATTTTGAGACTTCAAAAAATCATTTGTTTCCTACTTCATCTGATGAGGATCACAAAGAGGAACGACTTTCCAACGAGTAGTTTTTGTGGGCCTCCTTGTTTGCCAGGCTTCGTCCTTGTCGATGTCTCCGAATGTAAATAATCAAAAAATATGTGGAAAACCTGAAAAGAAGTGCACCAATATAGTTTGCAAGCCTATTGTGTTTCAGGAATAAACTTGCACAAGGTTGGCACAAAAATAGATTGCTTCCAAAATACAGAAATACTTCAGATCTATGCAATATTTTGACAGGAAAAAATTGCACTGCGGATTCTATTGCAGAAAAATTAGCCAAGGATGAAGTGAAAAGTTCCTAAAACATAAAAAAGATAATCGTGATTCTTTTTAATAAAAATATTGAAGTTAAAACGGTATCATTTTGAAAACAATGGCAGATTTTTATAAAGAAAAACTTTCCAAGCTGGAGCTTTGAAGAAAAGTTTAAATTTAAGTAAAAGTAATTTTAATAAAATTCTGGTAAAAAAGGCCCAAAAAGGGTCTTGATTGGCATTGCCAGTTTTTTATCATCTCGATTACACTATTTAGTACATCGTATTTCTGTTTGATTTGTCATTTTTTTACCTCAAACCAAATTCAGCCCAATTTCTAACCTTAAAACAAGGTAAGACATTTAAGATCATTTAAAACAAGCTTGCAAATTTCTGAACTATAGTGAAGAGCGTTTTTATCACATAAAGCACTGGAGGAAAAAGATTGCCGCATAAACAGAAAAGAAAACGTTATAGTTGTCTCTTTTTCCGCCATTTCTATTTTTATTCTATATCTCACTTGACAGCTTTGGGTCTCAGTTTATAATTTGAAATCTTTACCAGACACTGACCAAGGCCGACAATTTTAGTGCTTTTATAAGGTTTTGACCAGCATTTGCATTGCCAGAAAAACATGTCAAGAATATGGGTCTCCCCACTCATACTGGTAAACTGAAGAATTTTTTTTGACAACCTTGTATTTTCTTTATCATGGAAAGCCAAGCCTTTTGAAAAATTCACCAAACCATCTGTGGTAATCCAGAAGGGGATATAAAAGAAACGCCCATCAAGATGCCGTCATCTTTTTTAGAACGTTAAACATGAAAGTTTCAGTTGTGTGCCTGATCCTGATTTTTTATAGTAAGTGCAAACTGACACCATAAATATTTTGAGTTGAGTGATAGCATTTGTAGCAATAAAAATATTACCCCATTGTACCATACCAAATTTATTGATAGAGCAAATCTCTGAAGTGTGAATATGATGATAAACATTATTCACTTAGTGCTAAAAATCTACAAAAGATCCATCATTAACAATTCTTTTCACCATTTCAGTCTTGGGTTGTGCTGCCGACATGGTCAACACTCAAGAGGACCTTTTGGATAGAGGCGGCTCTCGGCGTTTTAGCAAAGGCGGAAGACGCAGTTTTAAGGGTGGAAATGGGGGAAGAAGATTTTCAGGGGGTGGAGGAAGAGGTGGAGGAGGGGGCTCCTCAAATGGTGGTGGAGGCTTCTCAAGTGGCGGCAGAGGCTTCTCAAATGGTGGTGGAGGCTTCTCAAATGGTGCAGGAGGCTTCTCAAATGGTGGCGGAGGCTTCTCTAACGGAGGAGGTGGATACTCTCACGGAGGTTCAAGCTTCTCAAATGGTGGTGGTGGATACTCTCACGGAGGAGGTGGATACTCTCACGGAGGAGGTGGATACTCTCACGGAGGAGGTGGATACTCTCACGGAGGTTCAAGCTTCTCAAAAGGAGGGTCAGCATACAATGGAGGTGGGGGAAGAAATTTCCACACAAGCTCCTATTCAAATGGTGGCTTTAATGGCTATGGAAATGGTGATGGTAGCCGTTATAATAAATATTGATTGCCATCTTTGATATAAAACAATAGATTGTTTTGAATTGCAAACACTTTAATAATAAAAAATTGTGCTTGGTAATAATTTTTGTTATCTATTTGTCTTGTTAACAGATTTTCAACTGATACACACAACACTAAAGGTTGCTCAAATGAGAGTTTTCAATCATACTGCTATTGGCAAGCACACACCTCATGTTTGCAAAAATCCGCTCGTCAGCTGCCCTCGTTCGAGGCTTGTCAACAAATCCCAAATGCTGTTCCCTCCTGTGTGCGAGTGTTGTCGCTTAGTGCTAAAATTGCTCGTATTGATCAAAAACAAGTAACTAATGTCAATAACAGAGCAGTGGTCCTTAAAATTTAATGTTTGAGAAATAGTCATGATAAACAAGTTCCAGATTATGTTAATGATGTGGTTCCTAAAAACTATCTAAGAAACTTCCAGATCAAAAGTCACAAGTATGTAGGTACGTGTGTAATGTTTGAATATGGTGGGAAGGGGGGTTTTCTTTGGTGTTTTTTAGTTAGTTTGCATCCTTCATGGTGCTGATATTACTTGAATCTAAAACTAAAATGCTAAATTTCCAATGTTGGGATTTATATTTTCAGACAAAATATTGCACAAATTTGCAATTATTCTCATTAACTTGTCCTTTTTATTTAAGTTGCATCAAGAAAGAATCATTGCTCAATTATTAGCCTCTCATATGTAAAAAACAAGTTGGAAACCAACAAAAATGAAGCAACAGTTCGTGCAAAGGTCATCCTTACATATTGCCTAAAAACATTAAAATCAGTTATGGCTACAAAGGATATATGTTGATTCGCTATCATGAATAACAATGCTAACTCTCTTATTTCATAGTCTCAAGATGGGTGTACCAATTTGTACAGAAAAAGACTATTGAAGTCTACAAATTGTTGCGACGAGACAGGCATGGGACATGGACAAGCAAGCAATTAGTCATTCTATTCTATTATTTGTCTACTTTCTTTTAAATTTAAATTTTGTGTCGTGTGTCAAAGTATCGACACCAGGTTTCCGGTGGCGACATTTTGAGGTTTCGTGAGATTTTTCAAAAGTTCCGCAAATCACGCCAAATTGCATTGTAAGGCTCACAAAGCAAAGATCTCTAGGTCTGTCCAAACTGATCTCTCAATGAATGTCTTGAAGTAAAAATTTCAATTGACCTTGTTATGGAGAGTACATAGATCATTATTGACCTGGAAAATTAAAGGATATTTCTCCTTTCATATTTCAGCAACGCTTCAATCAAACTATCAAAGCTCAATTTGATATTTTTTTCAATAAAATTTAAAGATTTACCTAAAATGACAAAATTGTAGATAACATTGTCCATAAGGATATTTAACAATAAAATGAAAATAAGTGTGAAAATATTTATATTCAATCGTGTTTTTAGGGGATTTCAATAAAAAATGCTTTTGCATTAAGCAAAAGAATAAACTTTTGATACTCAACATCACCATGGGTCTCCAAAGCATTTGTCATTTCTTAAATGGCTTCTCCAGCTCAAAAACACTAAGAAACCATTTCAAGCCCATTTGTTTCCACAATGTCATAAGCAGGGCCCGGAAAAGTTGCTTAAAGTTGGCAAAGTATTTGAAACACATTTTCTTCAAAAGAAACCAAATATTTGGAAAAAGAGCCATATATTCATAAATATTTATTGCAAAGCCGTTATTTGGCTATTTTGTGTGGGTATTATGAAATATGTGTATCTATCAAATGTGTGTTTGGCAATTCAAATCTAATTAGTTGTTGTTGGAGGCACACTTGACACCAACCGGATTTAACAATAGAATTTTCAATATCCACAATAGATGCAACATTTTTTGCGAATATGATGGGAGTTCTGGTTTGGAATTTTTAAGTTTAGTATAAATGCGTTTGCTGACATTTTGGAATCTTTGGTTTATATTTGATTAACCCTTTATGTGATTAACTCATTCTTTTTGTTCAATTTTTTGTGACATTCTTATTCGGTCGAAATAATTATAAAAGTGTTTTTCCTCTAAACCAGTGGTGTGAAAACACTGGGGCCACGGGCCAAATGTGGCCCCCGAGCTGATTTCTTGTGGCCCGCGAGAGGATCTGTCATCTTCAATAGACTGTAGCCCGCAGCATGATTTTGGCATAGCCCGTGAATTTTATATTAGAAATTTTTTGCCGTTTTGGATGGCGTGGCCTGCGAGCGCCAACGGTCCGGACAATTTGGCCCATTGCTAAATAAGTTTGCACACCCCTGCTCTAAACAACCAAAATAATAGAAAAACTTGGAAAATACTATGAAAAAATCTACATACTTTTTTTGCTTTTTTTTCTACTTCATTTTCATACTATGAAAAATTCTGGACTCATCTTGTAAGAAATTCCAATCGGGAAAGTTATCAGATCCTTACCCTTCCTTTGGGGTTAAGGGCTACGAAAAAGGGTGGAACTTTTTATGTAATTGATAAAACTTTGGATGATTTTTAAGCCCCAAATTCTAATATGAGTTACTGGTGTCGGTGTCGTTATTGGTGTCAGTGTCGACAGCGCGGTGTCGATGGGAAACTTCGACACCGGTGTCGGTGTCAGTGTCGGTGTCAACCTTCCGGTGTCGGTGTTGGTGTCGAGGTCAAAATTGCCGGTGTTACACATCCCTAACTCGAAGCCTTGTTTTGAATTTTTAAGTGCTCTCACGCTGGCCCAGAATCAGTTAGGGCTACTTCAACTTGCCAATTGGTAAAACAGGGCCATTGCTTGTGCTGATTTGCTCAGTCCATGAGTGTAATCGGACGAATTCAGTTGGGGGTTCTGGGTACAAAATGGCTAGGGATACGTCAGAGTCGACACTAACCCGCCAAAAACTAATTCAAAATTCTCGAGCCCTATTTGTATTCCTCGTTTTAACAATTAATCCAAATATGAACTTTTTCCCTGGTGTAGCAAACTTAAACTATGGAATGCTCGAGCCTAGTTCTGATCCATCCCTAGCCAGTTTGGCCCCCAAATCCCAAGCTCTATTAGTCCGACTACACTCATCCATTTAAGCGCGTATTCAATGAGTTTAAAACCCTGGAAATAATCGCTATTTTACATTTACACCTGGTCAATAACATGCACAGTCTATTAGGTAAAAATGAGTTACAAAAAATCGTACATTTGTAGAAAAAAGCAGTAAGAATCTTTCATTTCTCATAATGGGAAACATTTTTGTACTTTGATATAACTGTACGGAATCAACTGAACAAATATGCATATTTAAATCATTTTTTGGATCACAATGGTTAAAAAAGTTCACTTTAACAACCTTTGTGCATGTCCTATTGGAGATTTGTGGTTGAAATTGTTTTGGAGCACTAAAATAGTACCAGTATTAGTTAAGTTAGATAACTGTAGATTTAGAAAGAATTTCAGTTTAATATTTTAAATTCTTCATCTACAAGTTGCTTTAAGTGCTTTAGATATAAAAGTTTGGTTGACAAAGGAGAAGAGGAGAGTTTGATTGAAGCAAAATTTTGCGAAGGTTGTGTCGACCACAACCTCGGCAAGGTTGGGGATGGTATTCCACAGACACGGAAATATTCCACCACGTTCTTAATCTTATCTGAGGCAATGAAATGAACAAAAAGTTTGTTGGATTTCTCTCCCCCTAGTAGTCAATTGTTGTATTTGCACTTTGTTTGGTGTCCTGAAAGTGAGTCTTTAATGCAATAAATGAAGACCACGTAAGCAAGAAAATGTCGGTATTTAAAATTATGAATGTGAGCCTAAATCCATGGTGCAGTCTAATATGTCTTTTTGAATTGGCAAGTCTACTAGTGGCAGCTTATGTCCAAAAAATGATGTTGGCCAAACATAATAATCCAAATAGCCCACTGTCTACAATCATCAAAACATACCATTAGAATCGGAACGGACTGATAGGAATTGTTGAAAGAAAAATGTTGAAGAGCTTAAAGTTGACCCTCAATGAAATGGGGGAGAAATAGGAGTAAATCCACCAGTGTTTGTTTCATGAAAATTCGACCCTGTTAATGATGTGTTTGATTATGTAAAAATTGTAGCTTTGGGGTACTTCAGGATCCTTTTGATGACTTCAAAACTTTGTCCTCCTTGAAAAAAATGATCTCATGGCCTTTCTAGCCTTGGTGGATGATGTTGCTTGAAGTAAGATGCTAAATACCATTGATGGATTAGGGAACTAAGAATGTTTTTCTCGTGGTAGAAGCAAACTGTGCTTATCAATTGAAAGCGTAGTGAGCATTGATATACGTCAAGATTCGACCTTGTCAATGTCCCCTTTGAAGGACAATGAAAATAATCTCGAATGAATAGCAAACTTGAAAAGATGTGCACCAATATGTTTTGCAAACTTATTGTGCTTGAGGGATAAACTGCCACAGGGTGCTATAGGGCTCGGAAAAAGTTGAAGTTTTGTTGTGGAGCAAAAATCCCGAACGTATCACAAAGTAGAAGTCAGCTAGCCGATGATTGAAGAGCGTGATCGTCAGCTAACCTAACTCCTCGAAACGTCTGGGATTTTTACTCCACAACAAAACAACAACTTTATCTGATTCTGAGCCCTAGATCAATCAAAAAAAAAGAATCACATTTAAATCCCACGAGAGGATACGAGACGAAATAAGCATTTTGATGCTCACATCTTTCAATTTCTGCACGGCAAACCCAGTAGAATAACAAAAAATATAATCATCTTGGTCATGTGTAGGTATTACAAGAAATGATGAACACAGAGTGATATAATATCTCCGTGGTCCAGTCATCAGCGCTCAAAATTTATGTAACAAAGGCAGGTATCCAGGGTGATTAAAGACTCCAGAAGTGCTCTCATTCAGTGATTATTGGACATTAATGGTAAAAATGCGCACCTTTCAGAAAGCAAAGGCAAATCTCATTAAAAAGTATTTTCTTACATAATAGTGGTAACTTTAGACTTTTTTTGACAACCCTGTTTTGGTGTCATCTTGAAAAGCCCATACTTTTCAAAGACATGCCAAACCATCTGTGGAAATCAAGTAATGTATATAAAAGCAGAGAATGCTAGAATACAATCAGCTTCTCCTTGAACGCCAAACATGAAGTTTTCGGTTGTGTGTTTGATCGTGATTTTTTCAAGTAAGTCAGGTTGCATCGTTGAAGATGCAACATTCCGACCTGAAGAAATGTGTAGAGCGTAGAGCGTGTAAAATTATCCTGAACTTTGTACAACTTGTTAAAAAAAAATCTTGGTCTATTTGTGTTTTCCACCTTACTTTAAATAAGTAAATAATAAAATAACTTTAAAAAATAAATGATAAATAAATCACCTACATTTATACCCATTTTTCCTACAGCTTTGGGATGTTCCAACAACTTGGCAAACTCCCAAGGGGATCTATTGGATAGAGGCGGTTTCAGACGAGGTGGGGGTGGAAGAAGTTATTCCAAAGGAGGAGGTGGAGGAGGCTTTTCTCACAATGGAGGCTACTCAAATGGTGGAAGAAGTTTCGCTCATGGTGGTGGATATTCCAATGGCGGAGGAGGTTTTTCAAAAGGTGGTGGATATTCCAATGGCGGAGGAGGTTTTTCAAAAGGTGGTGGATATTCCAACGGCGGAGGAGGCTTTTCAAACGGTGGTGGATATTCAGGTGGTGGAGGAAGCTTTTCTCATGGTGGCGGAGGGAAAGGTTTTCATACTTCCTCTTATGGCTACAATAGATATTAATTGTTCCGCTTGAATTAGTTATTTCGAAATGGATGTGAAAATGATAGCCGGAGTTGTTTCTGTAAATGTGAGCAACAAATTCTTTCGTTTTCAATTGTGAATAAAATTGTGCTTGGCAAGAGCGAGTTAATTAATATACTGGTACAAAATGATTTGAGGTTTCTCGAATGAATACCTAAAAATAGTTCCCATACACTGACTCAATAAAGCAATGGGTTTAGGGAGGAGACGTGGCGTCGTGGTTAGCGCAGTTTCCTATAGTGAGAGAGGTCCCAGGTTCGATTCTCCTCCCCGACATTTCTCGAGGAAACTTTTAGGCGCTAATTCACACCCACAGACGGAGAGCCATTCTGATACCGGACATGAGATTACCTATCAGAACTACTTTAGACAATGTGATGGCTGGCTTCGCTGGCCGGGCGAGGCTCAACCTTCCGACCACCAATACTCCAAAAAAAAATGGACTGATCAGTTGACGAAATCAAAAAATCTCTCAAAATGCAACTTTGTGCACCAGAAAAGAATGTTTTCCTTCAGGTGTCATACGAGCTAAATCCTGAGATCTTACTTCAACCAAAAGCAAAAGAGTTGAATCTTGATGTCACACTTGCTTTTGAACTATCCTTAAGGTCCAATGAATATATGAATAAACCAATCCCAGACTGACCGGACAGTAGAGCCCCTCTCGTGGGACAAAAGAGCCCCTCTCAGTGGACAGAAGATCCCCTCTAGTGGAGGAGTCCCTCTTGTGAGACGGAAAAGCCCCTCTCGTGGGATGGAAGAGCCCCTCTCGTGGGAAAACAGAAAAATTATGTACAATTCAATATTATGAAACTTCATATTTGAAATAGTGCCCTGAAAATTTCGGACACCCTGATACATCCCAGGCCAATAAACGGCCTGTGCGTTCTTTTAGGCAAATGCATAAATAGCTGTGTTAAATTAATAGTCAAACAAGTCCAATAAATGTATTATGAAGGATAGAAGCTCGTTATCGAGGGGGAGTGCGGATACCATCCATAGACAATTCTTGCCCCTCCCTTAGCTCATCCAAGGAGGACGGTAGTACGTAATACCGTCCTCCTTGGCTCATCACATCACTTCTTGTGGGACGGAGGAGACCCTCTGATTATGACATGGACAGAGTTCTGTTCAGCTTTGCGTTAAGGTTGGGAGGATGCTCACAGTTAGGGGATTTGTAACGCTGAATTCATGGCCAAACTATGGAGACAATGTTAGCGAGCCAGAATAGGATTGCCCTTTTGATTATTCTTGATGAGAGATAGGCCGTCATTTAGTTTCCGCACAAAAAACTGCTTGACTCATGTTGCAGACGTCTCGTGGATACTGCCACAAAAGTCTTTTAAGAACACCAATCCTTTTTCTTAATTCAGCCTCTAAGCTCTTCAAGTGAGTGAGACCCCCATGTCAGGCTCTTTCAGATAGTGAACCTCAAGAGGGACTCATGTGAGGACTCAACAACCATGCCGCTTCCCACTCTGTTGGGCTGTTTGCTTGCTCTACCCAACTTCATAAATTTGTCCTAGTCTGGTTCAGAATCAACTTTGTTGTTTGTTTATATTTGACGAGCTCATTTACGGATTGTTCAAATTATGTTACCAAAAATCTTTTTACACTTTTTGTCCGTCCCTGCTGATGTGTTTCGAGTTGGATTTTTGGTAGAGTTGGGCCTTTGAGGGCCTTTGAGGGAGCTAATACAAATATTGTTGTGCTATAGTTAGCAATTGCCTTTGGGCACCCATTGCTACAAGTCGGCGCACAAAAGCAAGAACAGGAGTGGAGAAATGGATGATCCTTGTGGGCTACCCTAAAATACCTTCTTGATTTTTGACATTTTACCCCTCATACTCCCCTACCTGGCTCCTGCTACTTAGTAGGTTAGCTGGTCCAATTTGTACCAAAGTTTCCAGCCGTGTTAACATTGAGTCTTCTTAACAGGAGATTCGAGTCAAGAGTGTCAAACGCAGAGCTGAAATCAAAAAAGGACCCCATTTTGGAGCCCAAGGCACTTTGCTACCTTCCAGTTGTGTTCCACGGACGGAATGATTTTCTTGGATTTTAAGTACGACGAGAACTGACATTTGACCACATTTTCCATCACGTTACTGAAGGAGGGAACAATGGTTATGGGTTGATAGTTTCCACGTGGTGTCTCACCTTCTTCTGGTGTATTTGTGTGGCACTTGAAATCTTCCAGCAGTCAAGGACGATGCCCTCACTTATTATGGTGTTTATTAATTGTCAAAATCCTCGTCGAACAAAAAGGTAGCTTATTATATTAACATATTACTACTCAACGTTTCGTGAAAATAAACTACCGTTGAGTAGAGTCAGCTGACGCTAATTCTATCGATATCCTCAAACGAACCCTCAAACATTAGCTGAGTTTATATTATGGACGGCAGTCGGAGTCACTAGCATTAGAGTTCTAGGGAGAGAAATGACACTCCCAGCCAGCCACTTGCCTTCAGTTTTGATCCCCTTTCACTAGCCTGAAGTTGGGCAGGATCACCGAAATGTGTTCTAAAAAGAAGAGTGGCCTGACAGCCCAGGCAGAAATTGATTGATTTTTGAATCAAATTTGTAGATGACGTGGGTTGAAAAAATAAGTCATTTGGCAACTAATTGAAGCCTCATACTCCTCCAAACACTCAAATCAGATTGGATCTTGAATTAAATTACTTGGAATTGAAATAGAAGGTCTCCAAAAAACGGGGAACACCGAGGTTGAGTTCGGCCACTTTTAGCAATTGCGTGTTATTTTATCAGCATCAAGAGAATGAACCCTCAGTCAGGTTGACCAAATCTGAAAACAAAGAAAGTTATGTAGAAATTGTGAAGCGTAAATGATGAAATTAAGTAATCTTTGGTGCTTTTTCTTGTATCTGTTTATCTCTTGAACATCAAAAACTTTGTAGCTGATCCACTCTGTGAGTGAATACCTCCATAAAATTTGTGGAAAAGTTTTTGTTTCTCAAGATTTTGGTAACCCTGATTTTCAATTGTATATGCCTCAATCTCCTCGGTATTTTGAATTTGCCGCCATGCCATGTGAGTGAGTTGTCAGCTGAAGGGAATCATAACAAAAACCCTTGATTTGGGAGTGACATTTCTCTTCCTAGAACTCTAACTAGCATGCTACATAGACGCCGACACGACAGCTGACTCAGGCCAGCCAAGCCATCCCTCTACTTGCGCTCACTGTCTTGACTATCAGGGTTGTTGGAGGGGTCGTCGCGATACAAACGTATGTACAACCGAGTTGAACTGATGTCCCGATACAAACGTATGTACAACCGAGTTGAACTGATGTCCCGATACAAACGTATGTACAACCGAGTTGAACTGATGTCCCGATACAAACGTATCCCTAAAAACCAAAATGGCAAAGCTCTACCAAAAATCCAACTCGAAACACATCAGTAGGGACGGGCAAAAAAGTGTAAAAAGATTTTTGGTAACATAAACACATTTATTTGCCTTTTTACACTTTTCGCCTTTATTTGCACGATTTTTTTACGAATTCGGCCTAAAATGAACAAAATGTTGAGAGTTAGCTATTTCTGCTTTGAAAATGATTACTTTTCGAAGTTTTTTTTTTCAAATTTGAAAACTAAATCTGATTTTGGCTCCCAGCGTAGGCTAGCATAGTATTGATTACTACGACTTCAATATCTAAAATTTGCTCTTCAAGATTGAAAAATAAAAAGCAGATGACAAAATGTATCTAAAGCTTTTTGTTTCAGAAATATCAGTTTTCTGCGAATTTTTAATTTTATTTCCACTTTTTTGGTTATTTTTTGCGCTTTTGACCTTTTTTGCATTTTATTTTACGATTTTGGGTAGATTTTTGTGCAAGTTTTGGTAACAAAAAGATTGTTTTGATTTGGACTTTTTGCCCTGATGAGTTGGAAGCTTACTGATCTTTATTTAGAGAGCGATATAGCTAAGTCCGTAGATAGAGAGAGAAGAGAAGAACTCTACACCTCCCCCCAAGATTATTGCTCATGCAAACGTGCAATAACTTGAAAGATATTTGAAAATACAAAGCATTAGACATTTTTGCCTTTATGGCCTTATTGCATTTAAAAGACATTGTCCAAATTCTGAATTTTGAAGGATTGATTGATCAAAATTTTCATTCTTGCCTCTTGATTAACTTTTGAAATCTTCGAGAGATTCACTTTCTTCTCAGGTTATACTTCGAACCTTTTGAAATTTTCGAGAGATTCACTTTCTTCTCAGGTTATACTTCGAACCTTTTGAAATTTTCGAGAGATTCACTTTCTTCTCAGTCCTCTTCTGGGTACACAGTCCTCTTCTGGGTACACGGTCCTCTTCTGGGTACGCGGTCCTCTTTTGGGTACACGGTCCTCTTTTGGGTGGGAGCTCTAACCCCTTTGGCTCATGGAAATAGGCTCTCGATTGCTCATGGAATCGCCGGTAAGGGTCTCAGGGACATGTGAGATATTATCCTCGGTTTCTTTCCATTTTGAATCACTTCTGCTCATGGAGTTTCCCGACTCCCGAATCAAAAAGTGAGGGCAATGCAGTTCGATTCTCAACCATAGTTTAAGGTGAGAAAAGGAGTAAGGAGGGTCGTTCAGACCGACTGCGCCATGATGAGTTGGAAGCTTACTGATCTTTATTTAGAGAGCGATATAGCTAAGTCCGTAGATAGAGAGAGAAGAGAAGAACTCTACATGCCCGTCCCATCACCGACACATACCCAACATTACCGACACATCAGTAATAGAGAGAGACCTGTTGCAAACAATGAGGTCAAATGAGATGGGCTGCATTCTCAACTCGAACTTGGAAGTCTGAAGTCCTACTCAAAGCATAAAGTCTTATTTTGATCCCATCTTCAAGACCGAACAAGAAAAAGTGGCATTCGATTGTGGCCATCCATATTCTCAGTCACTGCACATCCTACCTTAAAGTTCGATCTTTCAAGATCAGTTCAACCACTCTCTGCCATCAAAAAATGAGATGAAAATCGCGCATTCAAAGATAACGATAGCTTGGCGAGACCAAAGATAGATATGATACATTTTTTTTGGCATAACGGGGACAGCATGAAGGGCTTCTGTGCCACAGATTTCTTTAGTTGAGTTGAATATCATGCTATTTTTAAGTTATTGATTTTTAAGGCTCGGAAAAATATTTGCAAAAAAGTGACAAAATATCCATTATATATTTTCTTCAAAAAGGCCAAAATATTTGGAAAATAAGCCGGTTGGCCAATTATTTGCGGTTGCCAGTTGGCCAATTGTTGGCCAATTATTTTATTTTTATTTAAAATTCTTCCTTTTTTTTGATGTTTTACACGAAAATTGAAATAAACAATTACAAAACTAGATTTATTTTGACTCTATCAAATGCAAAAGCCCATTATTTGGTATTTTTTTGTCTGTGTGCCCTGAATTTCCAAATTCATTTCTGGTGAATTTGATACATTTGACCGTTTTTAGAGGAATACTTGAATAAAATTGATTCAAAAATATAAGTTCCAATTTGCCTCAACAGATGCCGCACTTTTTTCGTGGAAGACACTAGTTTTGATTGTGAATGTCTATAATCCTAGTACAAATGCCATTTTGTAGAGGTTTTGAATTTTTGGTGCATTTTTGGTAAGCCCTTTTGAGCATTTCAATTATTCTCTTCAATTTTGCTTGTTATATATTTTCTGATTCAAATATTCGAGAATATATATTTGATCTTTCCTTGAAATAATCGACGAAAAATGGATAAATATTTTATATTTTAAAAGAATATTTCCGGGCTCTATTGATGATATTAACAAATGAATGGTGGATTAAGCTGCCTAGTTTTCAAAATTGAACTCAACAATTCGTCATTTGCTGTAGGCTTGTTCAAATACACTAAACATAGACATGTGGTACGTATGTCATAAGAAAATAGGTCTCAAGAAGTCCCGAAAAAAACCCAAGATGTCCTTGGTGCTTTCTATATCAAAGGATACAAAAAGCGTAATCCATAGTTCTATTGGTATTGAAAAATCCTGAACTTTTATACTCCTTAGGCCATAGGAGAATAACATAAATGAATATATTGGAGCATGTTTTGAAATAAAAGTGCATATTTGGGGAAAGGCAGGAACACGGTCCAGTCCGTTCAGTTTATCTAGTTATCCTTCCATGAACATTTCTCCTGAGAATATGTACCCAGTGTTTCCACACAAACACTTTTTTCATGGTCAGTCAGGTATTTTCATTCAGCAAGTTAGAGGTGATTTTTTTTTTGAGAATGCAACTTTTGTAACTCTCAGTACTATCTTGAACAAGTCTGAATTTGGAACTTGAAGTTGTGCTATGTATTCGGAATATGAATACGGGCCCTGGAAACCTGGAAATGATGTTTGAAGCAAGATTCCTCGTGGTAAAAGCAAAATGTGCATGTCAATTGAAAAAGCCATAAGCATCAATATACGTCTAGCTTCAACTTTGCCTTAAAAGGGCACTCTGTTGCAAAAGTAAAAGGACAGAGTAGTTTTTTCGATAAGGACCCTAATATGAGAAACACCCAATGAATGAACTATATAGGGACATCTAGTAAGGGTTAAGAGTGCATGTTAAAGTTTTGTTTAGAGTCATTCCTCAAGCATAGGTACTCCAACAAATGTTTAATGTTTTGGACCACAATATTATATTGCAAAAGTTTACAAAGACTCGTAAGGACAAGTGAGCAGGGTTGCATCGGAGAAAAACCCGCCCGGGTTTTTCGGGCGGTTTTTCGGTATATACTCTTCTTCATATTGGACCACATTTACATATCACATCTGAGTTTTGACGATACACAACAGATTTATAACACGATTTTTTTCGCAAGAAACAGCAACCTTTGACATTTTTTGTCTCAATTGCTTAAATCCTAAAGGAAATTATTTGAAATAAATATCTTACACACTTTCACAGTACTTTTTCAAAGAATTAGTGTTTTTTTAAATTCTAGAATAATGTGTGTAAAGCAAAAAAATATGTTCTTAAGGAAACCTAAGGTTTAAAAAGAGAAATTTGCGATAAAAACTTTACCCAAACATATATTTGGCAAAATTTGACACTTTTATGTCAACAAGTAACATCTTAAGCCAGCAAATGGTAACTTGATAACAACTTCCGTCGCATTGAGTGCAACTTTTAACAACATATTGCAACTTTAGGGCTAAAAAAGCCTGCAAATTGTAGCCAAAAAACAATAACTTTATTCAAGCCCTATTTATAACATATCCCCATATCCCCATACATAATTCATATCTTCTTCAAGAGTTTTAGGCGATACAAGATCGACGAGTATTGAATTTAAGTCGCATATAGTCACTCACACAGAGGTGAGCACAATTTTAAGGGACGAATTAGGGGCTTTTAGGGCAAAAAGGAGAGAAACCCGAAAAACCCGCCCGGGTGGATTTTTCGGGTTTAATGTCAACCGGGCGGGATTGAAGCAACCCTGCAAGTGAGTGAGTGGGTCAATAGATTAAGGGATATTTCTCATCCTTAGCTATTCTTGCTCACAGATGCGTAAAAAGCCACCTGGGAAGATTCAAAACCAGTATTGGCAATCTAAGTCGAGTTTTACTCACCTAAGAATAACCAGACCCTATTAAATCATTCAGAAGGTATTGTGCATTTCTTTTTTTTGGTTGCGGATATTTATTGCCTCTAAAAAGGAATGGAAATCCTTGTAAAGATAGTTAATCATTAAAGTTACTGCACAAAATAAGATTGATTTAATACTTGGTGAAGCAACAAATTACTGTTGGCAGATTTTTACAACCCTTTAATAGAGGGCAGATCATGCCTAGTATTTACATATTTGTCCAATCCTGCCATTTAATATGGTCATTTTGGGAAAAACTTGACTGTCCTTATTCTTTTGCAACAGGCTGTGGAATGCAAATAATAAAGAATGGATAGCAAAATTGAAACGATGTGCTCGCCATCGGCGTAACCGGCCCTTCATCCATTGCCTACTATCTCGCCATAGGCGTAACCGGCATTCCTTCAATGGCCACGACCTCGCCATTGGCGTACCCGGCCCTTCATTCATTGCCCACAACTTCACCATCAGTGTAACCAGCATTCCTTCAATGGCCACGACCTTGCAATCGGCGTAACTGGCATCCCTTCCACAGCCATGACCTCGCCATCGGCGTAACCGGCCCTTCATTCATTGCCCACAACCTCACCATTGGCGTAACCGGTATTCCTTCAATGGCCACGACCTCGCCATTGGCGTAACCGGCCCTTCATTCATTGCCCACAACTTCACCATCAGTGTAACCAGCATTCCTTCAATGGCCACGACCTTGCAATCGGCGTAACTGGCATCCCTTCCACAGCCATGACCTCGCCATCGGCGTAACCGGCCCTTCATTCATTGCCCACAACCTCACCATTGGCGTAACCGGTATTCCTTCAATGGCCACGACCTCGCCATTGGCGTAACCGGCCCTTCATTCATTGCCCACAACTTCACCATCAGTGTAACCAGCATTCCTTCAATGGCCACGACCTTGCAATCGGCGTAACTGGCATCCCTTCCACAGCCATGACCTCGCCATCGGCGTAACTGGCCCTTCATTTATTGCCCACAACCTCACCATTGGCGTAACCGGTATTCCTTCAATGGCCACGACCTCGCCATTGGCGTAACCGGCCCTTCATTCATTGCCCACAACTTCACCATCAGTGTAACCAGCATTCCTTCAATGGCCACGACCTTGCAATCGGCGTAACTGGCATCCCTTCCACAGCCATGACCTCGCCATCGGCGTAACTGGCCCTTCATTTATTGCCCACAACCTCACCATTGGCGTAACCGGTATTCCTTCAATGGCCACAACCTTGCCATTGGCGTAACCGGCATTCCATCAATGGCCACGACCTCGCCATTGGCGTAACCGTCATTCCTTCAATGGCCATGACCTTGCAATCGGCGTAACTGGCATCCCTTCCACGGTCATGACCTCGCCATTGGCGTAACCGGCCCTTCATCCATTGCCCACAACCTTGCCATTGGCGTAACCGGCATTCCTTCAATGGCCCCGACCTCACCATTGGCGCAACCGGCCCTTCATCCATTGCCCACAACCTCACCATTGGCATAACCGGTATTCCTTCAATGGCCACAACCTTGCCATTGGCGTAACCGGCATTCCTTCAATGGCCACGACCTCGCCATTGGCGTAACTGGCCCGTCATCCATTGCCCACATCCTCACCATTGGCGTAACCGGCATTCATTCCAATGGCCACGACCTTGGCATCGGCGTACCCGGCCTTCATCCACTTCCTGTATGGCTTGGAACTCACTCCCTTGCCCATTTGGCATGGAGCTGTTCCCTTTCCGTAGTCGGAAGCTCAGGGGGAGCTGTGGTGACCCTGTAATACTGGTTTCTCGCTTCCTTTATACTCTTTTTCATCCTTCCTATATATACAAATACCTTTCTGCCAATAAATCAGTCATCTACCATGCCTCGACTCATTATGTTATGTGTCGGATCATAGATCCGCCACAATGTGATGTTTATTTAAAAAAACATATCATAGTGTTTTGGGTTTAAACTCTCAAATCCTTTCAAATCAAACTTAAAAAATGCAAGAAAATGTTTCCTTTTTGTTTGATGCCATTAAAAGAAAGCTTGATTATCACATTTTTTTTTCGCAAACCTGGGCATTTCGCTTGCCCTTGACCCCTTGGCATGGCGGCAAATTCAAGCCATTGTGATGTCGCCCTGCTCTCGTCCAGGTCATTATTTCGACCTACGTCCATATCTCTAGATGTCCGTGTCTAAGCATAGGTAGATGTGCAGGATATTTTGTCCTTAAGAAATTAGTAGACAAAAAAACAGTTGTGGTGTTTTAAAAGTTCAGATGCCTTCTTTTATAAAATTTATGTAGACAAAAATAGACCTTCGAAGATCTAAAATCAAAGACCCATAAAAATGTATATTTGAATAAATAAATATTCAAAACCTTGAAGTCATCTGTGGCACTTCATCTCCAAGACAAACTAGCACCCATGGACAAATCAGTCAGGGATTGTGCACTTCAGAGCTACCCAGTCCAGACACTGTCAAGATATTTCCACAAATACATTCAGGCAGCCATCAAAATTTACCAAATTTGCATTTGAAGTGTCCTTAAAAATTATTCATTGATACAATTTCCAGACCGGTGATTTTCTTGGAAAATCCCTCGCCAATGGTGTCGCCATTCACTCTCTGGTTGTTATTTGCACTGACCGTCTCAGTCTCTTTTAATAACAACCAGCTTGTTACCTTCAAAGGGATGACCTATGATGAAGATATTGTAATCCTTAAAACACAAATACAATGGTTACCTGTGCTCGGGCATATTTCCTTGGAATTTTCCCGATGCACAGTAAAAGGTAGACTTGGCCGTGCAAAATTAATAGGCCCATGACAAGTCGTGAAGATTGGTTGAGATGATGCCGTCGACTGTACTCAAACTCACGTCCATATTTGGTATGATTATCACTCGAATCAACTTCTAGGGGCGTCACATCAACGTGTAATGTACTTCCAAACAGGTTTGGAGACAAAGATTCATTGCTGAGTTTCTTCAAACTTCCAAAGTCTGCTGAGTAAGTGCTACGATTTTGCGAATGATGTACGTACTATGCAAAAATAATATTAGGCACTTGATTTATTTTGCAAATTATGAAATCTTTGATGAGCGAAGTTCCAAAAAATAATGAGCATTTTTGAGACTTCAACTAGAATGAAGACCATTTAGAGCTATTAAATACTAGAGGGAGAGTAATCGTAAAAACGTGTGCTCCTCGCCAATGAACCGAGAAAAATATCAGTGGAGACCTTGCGTTGCCAGACCCATCTTGCGTTGATATCCAACATGGTGGCCAGTACATAATTTTTGATCCTACTTTTTGGCCACATGTCAACTATGTTTCTTTGATAGCTATCATTTTTTCGAAAAGGATCATTTCTCACAAACGGGTGCCATTTAAGCTAAATGATGCCACTCAAAAGAAGATAATCGTCACGACAAAGGACTTAAATTTCGCAAAAAACACTAGCATAGTAGATCTCGCCCAGGCAACCATGCTGGAAATCAATGTAAGATGCGTCTGGTGACGTGGTCTTCGCTGATGTGTTTCTGGGTTCATTATTGAGCGGACAAAGTTCGGGTACATTTGAAATGTGTGACCAAGGAAATGACAACTATGCAATTGACGAATCAAAGTGGAATTGAGTTATGTTTTGAGCCATTTTTTTATTTTGCTAGTGGGTACCTTCTTGAAAGAACCAAAGACGTCACAAGGTGGTTATGCTAGAGCTCTATATTAGAAAGAGTACAATCATATCCAACGCCATCTAGTTCATTCTGCTCACAACTGCTAGCCGTTCCCAAAAGGATGCACAAGTACCTAGTGATGTGACTTGGGCAAGTAATGAGTCATCACAAACACCCAAGAACAAGTTGTTGACAAGCATTACTTGGGCAATACACCAATACACTTCCCAAGCTCAAGGAACATTGGAAGATGCAGTTGCCGGCAGTTGCTCTTTGAAGAGTTAAGATACTTGCAGTGTGACTTAGAAGAAAAAATGTCAAGTTGCATTTTCGATGATCTTTTGACCTTAATAATTTAGCAATAAATAGTGGAAGTGATACAAAAAAAATATTTCAATTTGGATAGCATTTGCAAAACCATGGTATTTTTGTTTCGGTTCTAGGCCACACATGAATGCACTTTTGAGGCTAATCAAGACCGAGATTTAGAAGTCACACTTCCAGAACAATCTCGTTTACTCAGAGTTGCCGGCATGAAAAAGTAAAATGCCAAATCGTTTTTTAGTATTCTCGAAATATTTTGCATTTCCCCATGTGAGAGAATTGAAGTGTGTAATTTTCTTAAAAATACATCCTTTCAAAGGTATGGGCCCTATTTAGCTGAATCAGCCTGGTTTAGTGAAATTCGGATGGCAAGTTTATTCTTCGTTCATAGCAAATTTGGCAAACCTGTTAGCTGGGAAAAGTACTTGTACAAGCACCCAAGCTATGCCAAGCTTCAGCAAGCCCAAGCATTGTGCCAGCACAGCTTGCCCAATCTCTTGTTTGCCCCCATCACTACAAGTACCCTCTAAGCTGAACAAGTTTTCCAAACTATCAGACCAAGATAGCACCTTTTGAGAAACTAAAGGGCCTAGAACCTTAATGAAGGGGTCTAAAATGAACTATTAGTGTGTTTCAAATGATTCAAAGCTGAATTGCCTGTAAAATTAGGTTTAAAACCTAAAAGACTAAGAGAAAAATGAATATCTCACCCCTCATTGTGATCAATGCTTTTTCAGAGAAAACGTTCACAATCAGGGCTTCTACCATAAAAAATGTGTGAGAAAGAATAGTGATAGAGAGGAGCATGTTGAGTTTTCCTTTCTTTACCTATCAACCCTGAAATGTTGAGTCAAGTCCTTCAAGTCCTTGTTTGCTCACTGGGCTCAGTGTGGAGAGCGCGAGAGAGAGAAAGGGAGAGAGAGAGCTGGCCCGGCCCAGCAATCCTTGCAGTTCCCTTCTTAACAAGTGCCAGTGGGCAAGCTGGGCAAGCCATCTGAAGCTAGCAAGCATTTGACTGGACTCCCCTGCTGGCCACCACTGTGGCCACCACCACTTACACCTGTGATCTAAAGAACCTCTTGTAAAAGAAGCGTTGTCAAAACCCTAGCGACAGAAAATTCATGGCGGCGAAAAGGCTAAGCTTTAAAAAATCCAAACAAGACAGAAGCTCACATTTCAATGTAGTGAATATGGATCCTTGAGAGAATCTTTTTGGCCATACCGTGCAGTTTAAACGTTTTCGTTACCTAATATGTATTAGAATATATGTAATATGTTCACCGAAAATGGGAAAAACTGCAGAGGGGAGTGATTTCTTGCCCTTGCGGCTCGTTTGTTTGGATTTTTTCCCTCCTTCTATTTCCTCCTCGTCTCTCAACCAATCAGAAACAAGAACACGGAATGAGACTTCTCTTCTTTTACAAGAGCTTCTGTACTGTGATCTTGCATATCAAGGGGTAGGTGGGCAAGTTTAAATAGCAGTCAGGGGTGAAGTCAAGAGAGGAAGAAAATTCCCTGCGCTCTTTCTCAGCAATAACCATGACAGCGAAGCACAAGAGGGAAGAGAATTCAGCAGCCCTGCAATTTCATTTCCAATCACATTGTTGCCATCACCTCTTGCATCAACATGTCCAAGGGGATAGATTTTCATTCTCTTACTGTCTTTTAAAGCTTTAAACCTAATTTTACAGGCAATTCAGCTTTGAATCATTTGAAACACACTAATAGTTCATTTTGGACCCCTTCATTAAGGTTCTAGGCCCTTTAGTTTCTCAAAAGGTGCTATCTTGGTCTGATAATTTGGAAAACTTGTTCAGCTTAGAGGGTACCTGTGCATCCTTTTGGGAACGGCGAGCAGTTGTGAGCAGAATGAGCTAGATGGCGTTGGATATGATTGTACTCTTTCTAATATAGAGCTCTAGTTATGCCTTGAATTTTAATACTACAACTAGGAACTTTTTTTGCCAATACATTGAATAAATCACCAATATTGATATTAGATTTCTTGATTTAGCAAGAACCTAAATTTAAGTTTTATGTTATGTAGGGTTAATATTATAGATATGCGGACAAAAACTAACTTTTGGCTTCAAGAATGATTTTTAAAAAGTTGGCCTTGATTCACATGTTTGGTCACACTAACTGTCCGCTCAACAGTTGCGGTGGCGACATTCTCAACCCGAGCAAAACGTCTTCCCCCTTCCTTGCCAAATCAGTTTGATCAAAACTTGCACGCGATCTAGTATTATATAAATATCTAAGGTTAAGACACATAGATCTAAAGAAGCTCATAGGAAAAAAGCGTCTTGCCGGTTGATTTTGAAGCTTTACACCTTTGCCATTGTCACCATCATGAAGCCAGGAATTTCAAGTAAAAAGGGAGTTCAATTTCACAATTTATTTTCATAAATCAAGCCAATAAATATCACCACCATCATCAAATCACAAATAAGGAAATATTTAAGCTATTAAATAAACAATATGTAACCATTTTTCAGGTCTAAATTTGCTATTGGCCGAATTCTAGGCCTGTGATGCAATTGTGAATGAAATTATAATTACCTAATTGAATTATCCAATATCAATTACATTAATGCCATTTGAAGTTCATTTGCAAGCAATTGTGACTTTAATTGCTTACATTTAGAGTCAAAGTAATTACAATGAATTACATTTGAATGAATTTAATTGACAGTTTTCAATTACAAATTATAATTAAATTTTCACGTACGGCAGAAGTTCTGCGACTAAACATTTCGCACATTTTCCCCAGTCTTTTCCAATCTTTTTCAGTATGTAAATTTACGCACCCAAATGCGCAAGTTTTTGAGGCTTTCCACACCTGTTGCACTAAAAAGAATGGATTTCCAGTTGGGTTTGAAAAATAATGTAATTGAACGTAATTCAATAACCTTTTGAAAGCAACTGAATATATTACTTATGAAAATAAAGTAATTTTTATTTTATTCAATTTGTTATGAGACAAAAGTAATTGCAATTAATTACATTGTAAAGTTATTGACACAGGTCTGCCAAATTCTTTTATCTTGCTCTTCTTGACTTGTTGGACTTTTTGAAACTGTATATGTCATTGGCAGTAACTAGTTTCAGATTGACACTTTTTTCCCATGAGTTTTTAGTCAGTTTTACGCCAATTTTTAGAATTCCAGTGGCTTTCAGTTTAACATCAATTTGCAAGGGTAAATGGATTCAAGAATCTAAAATGAAAGCACAACAGAAGCTGAACTTCCCAAACAAAATAAATATATTGCTTTGCTCAATGAAAATCGCTTGTTAAAATTAAACATGAACCCAACACGATTTTATTCGGCTAGTTCTTGTAATTATGCTGACAACAAAAATTAATACCCTCCTCCACCCGAGTAACCATTGGATTGATAGCCATTACTGTAGTAACCACCGGACGAACCACTAGCTCCACTGAACCTGGTATTGCCGCTTGAAAACCCTGGATTTGACGCTCCGCTAAAACTTGAACTGGCTCCGTCACTCCCACCAAAGGGCCCAATAGAGCCTCCTGTGCCATCACCAAAACCTAGGAGAGGCCTATCAGAGTTAGCGGCGCTGCCACCGCTTGACGCTTCATTGACACCAGAAAAGCCGCCATTGGCGCTCGAGAAGCTTGCAGAGGGCCCTGCTGAACCCCCATTGAAGGCACCATTTCCACTTGATTGGCCTCCACTGAAACTTCCACCCCCACTTGAATATCCATTGTAACCAGATGGGCTGTAACCCTGATAGTATCCATACTGATATCCCCGATCTAAGGCCTCTCCTTCAGTTGCTGACCCAATCTTGGCATACCCCATTGCTAGAATAAACCAAAGAAATTGGTACGGTGGGAGTTAAGATTAAGATTTTGAGATTTTGTGGTGGACGAACGTTTTGAGGAGTAGCAAACAGTATGTGTCTTTTTCACTTGTTTTATCATTTCTAAAAGTCGGAAGTTATGTAAAAAAAAATAATTATCATTTCACATACAGGAGTACTCTAGGGAGAAAAGTATATTTCATCATTTTCCAAGTAAAAAAATTTGGTCTTTTTCGGCATGCTTTTCCACAAATGATAAAAGATTTGATATTTGTTAAAGGGTGCGAACAAAACGGTCACAATAAAAAGGTCACAGAAAAAGGCCACTTTAATGAAATCACTTTTCATTGGACAGGTTTGTGTTCCACCCGAAATATCGTGGAAGCACATGTGTAGATCTTGAACGTAGGGTGCCACGGCGTTCAATTTAGTTGGAGAAGTCATTTTAGAGTTCCAAAGACATTTGAGACCAGTTTTGAGGTGAAGAGGCAATGCTGCCTGCAAATGTGATCGAGTTCTATTTATTAGGTCAAGGGCCAAAAATTGCTTTAATGACACTTAAAACGTGCTTAAAAATCATTTTCTTAATTTTTTTTACCCATTCCTAAGGTAGTCTCATGGTTGTCTGTTCCTGAAATAAAATTCAATGAGTCTTTGCTCTAATTTGGGTTGACAAAAGTCCGATTGTGTCCTTCGAGAACTGAGTTCGAAATTAGCCTTTAAAATTTGAACGGCAAAACAGATTTCACAAATATTTTAAATCATTATCGACCAAAACGTGCCTAACAATTATCCAAAAGAAAGTTTTCACAAAGTTGTTTTTAAGCATGATTTAAGTAACATTACATCAATTTTTGGCCCCTGACCTAATTAACAGAACTCGATTTCTCCTTACCTGAAAATTGGTCTCAAATGTCTTTGAAACTCAAAAGTGACTTGTCCAGCTTAGAGACGCTTTAGTCCAGCTATATAAAACATTATTTGTGCATTATTATTATCTTTATTTTTTCCCACAAATTGTGATGAGGCTTTCACTTTAGCAGAGTTGGGTCAATTACTTGAAAAATGTAATTAATTACAATTATAATTACTTTATCGAAAATTGTAATTAATTACAATTACTTTGTCGAAAAATGTAATTAATTACAATTACTTTGTCGAAAAATGTAGTTAATTACAATTACATCGTCCGAAAATGTAATTGACTTCAATTACAATTACATGTCAATTACCGGACAATTATATGTCAATTACATGACAATTACATGTCAATTACATGACAATTACATGTCAATTACAATCCTTCCGTCTCTTTTACCCTTTTGCCTTTTCAATACGATGAAAAATAAACAGATCTGCCATTTTTAAATGGCGATGCACTAACTGGCAACTTATAATGCCTAATAATATATAATAATAATAATGGTTAATATGAAAGAGTGATTTACAATAACCAAAAGTTTATGAACGGGCTTAAATATCAAATCTATTATGCCATGAACCACAAGGCATATTTTTCTTTTCCAGAAAATAACACGAACTTTATACACATAGTATATCAAGTATGACGATATTTTGAAACTTTATTTTTCCACCTCATTTGTCTGCCCTTAGTTGTGAAAAGCTCTACCTCCTGACACAAAAATCATGGTAAAAAGCTATTTTAGTTTAAAAAGTATTTAAACATCAAAGCTTGGGTGTGTATTGTAACAAAAGCTACCTGTTAGTGGCATCACATTGACCGCAAATTGATGACAAAATAATTGTTTTGCAAGTGAAAACTCAAAGTATCAATTGATATTATGGTATCAATTATATATTACAAATTATTATGGTTAATTTGAAGAAGTAAGAGTTTGAAAAGTATTTGATAATTTGTAATTGAAAATTCGTCAAGTACATGGCCAAAAAAGTAATTAATTACTATTACAATTACTTGGCCCAAAAATGTAATTAATTGCATTTACATGTAAAATTACGTAATTGTAATCGCAATTACAATTACTCCCTAACCCTGACCTTTGGCTTTAATCAGTATTTGTATATTCAAATTTGGATTTATGGTCAAATGATAAAGCCCTGAAAGATTCTTTAAAAGAATAAAAACAAAATTTGGGTTACTAATGCCATCTGTTGAACTTGAAACAGTGGTACCATAAGAGATTCTCAAAAGACAGCCAAACAAGGAAGCAAATTTGATTCAACAATCGATATGATTGAAACCAACGTGTTTCAATTTCAGTTTCTTGGATAAGTACATTTTAGTTCTTCAAACATCGTTGTTTAGTTCAAATCAGCGCTAATTTTTTTTTTAACTTATACGATGACGTAAAAGCTTCTTAAGCAATTCGAACGACTCATAAGGGCAAACAAGGCATCTATGGCATCAAAAAGGAAGCCGCGCGTACTAATGCGTTCTTATAAGAGCCGAGTGTAAGTGCTTCCCCAGACGGCGTAGGTTCGAATCCTGTTGGGGATCGAATCGAAGTAGTCGCGAGAAATCCTTCAATTTACAGGGAATCGCATTCCTTGTAGCGGTAATAAAAAATCCGCAATAAAACACAAAAAAATTCAAGTTGTTTTACTAATGGGATGTGCACTAAGGTTGTCTAAGTGACCATTTTAAATCGTACCGTTAGCGGTAAAACAAGGTTGTTGGCTGTTCTGAGTTGCTTGGCCTATTTTGGCAAACCCTAGTCATTTCAATTTTTACGTGTATTCAAAGAGTCTAGGCTCATGAAAATGATTGATATTTCACGCAAGAATACCTTGGATGGATTTCAATCTTGATTGTTGTTTTATGTTTTCTTTCTGAGACGATTTTTTTCTCTGGTATTTTCAACTTTTTCCAACTTAGTGCTGGTAAATATAAATTTAAAAGATATTTCGTTAAGAATCTTTTAACATGAGATACAAAGCAATTTTTGTCAAACTTCCCAATACTTGTTTGATGGTTTTGAAGCAAGCTCGTGTGACAATCAGATTTTTTTCCAGAATGGATTTTTTTACTTCTAAATTACGCTCTTAGTAGGTTTACTAGCACTAATCGCTTGAAATTAGATGTGTGAGAAAGATGAAATAAACTTTAGGGGAAGAACTTACTGGAAATTATCACGATTAAGCACACAGTTTGGAACTTCATGGTGGGAATTCAATTGAAATCTGGCACCAGTTTGTAGCGCTCATCTTTTATATGTAAGGCCTCGTTTCTCACAGATGGTCCTTATGGCACGTCTAAAAGTTTGGCCTTTTCAGTACAAACGCAAACATTTCGTCAATTGTCATAAGCATCCGATGATTTCGTCATTATATATCCTTCCAAATGTCAAAATACATAAAAATGCTTTCGCAAACTAAACAATCCCGCCAATAAAAGAATATTGCAAAATCGTCAGACGCTCTATGACCTTGGATTAAAAAAGGCGAAGAATTCAACATAATTCATATTTAGGTGCATCCATTTTTTCCCACATCTTGTTGCTAAATTCAAGTTTTTCTTTGCTTTGCAAATTTTACTACCATGATAAATAACATTAGAAAAGGGACATAACATAAAAGTTTTGAAGTCCCCCTTGAACCACAAAATCTTAAATCTGAAATTCAACTTATTTTGCGGTCGTAATTTGGGTTGGATGTTGAATTTTTACTTAGTTCAGTAAAGCTGGGAACAACGACTGAATATCTAAACCTTTTTTTTTCCTTTTGAAAATAAGGTTTAAAGAATAATTCAAAGTTAAAATGTCTTTCTCTTTTGAATTTATTTTCATGTTTTCCTTTTAGAAATCTATTTAACAATTATTTTAGTTTTGCAACCCTTACTCTGTCACCATTTCAATAATGTATCCTTTACTCCATACATTTCAAATTTCTTGAGTGGATCGTTACATTAAACAATGAAAGATAAGGTTAAAGGATTGTATTGTTTCGTCGCTTTTTTCACTTAACTTTCACCTCCTTTTGTATTTCTCTTTTAGAAGCGTTGTAAAGGATTCAACTTCAACAACAATTTTCTACTTGACCCTGGTCAGTTCTTGCCAACAAAAAAGTGCCATTCGAAAATACACTCAGTGCACTCAATTTGAGATGAATTGTCTGTTCCTCACCCTCACAGAAACATGAAACCTTACAGAAAGCTAGTCGCTTCTTCAAATGTAAGGTGATTCACAATGGTATTTTTTGTTCATTGCGTGTTCCCTTGTCCAAGTCCTTGGAAATGTCCAAAACGTTAGTCTACAGTTATTGAACGCATCCCAATACCACTTTAATTTGCAGAGACGATTTTAACTTCAAAACATAGTTTGATTTCACTCAATAACTTCAAAAAAAGATGGGTTGTTCTAACCTTTCGACCCCCAACACTTAACCAAGGACGAAAATAGCAACACTTGAGTCAAAATCGAGTCAGAGTTTTATCTGTAGTAATGGACTGCAAGTTGGCAGTGCTGCCATATAATAAACTAGGAAATTAGTTCTCTTGCCTATTGAGAATCTAGTTTTTTGACCCTAAAAATTACATAAGGACTAAAATGGTAAAACAATGCAAAAATCAAACTCGAAATACATTAGGAATAAGTGAATTCATAAACAGCTGCATGAAAAACGTCGATGACGTTACGTTCCTTTTTGAAAGACTATTTTGATTAGGGTTGGGTGATTCGGCAAAGAAAGATGTAAATTTACGCAGAAAAGACATAGCAATATCTGCAAGATAAATATGTAAACTGACATCAATGACATGCACAAAACCATAAGAAATACTTAGAAAGTATATGGAAATTTGCAATCGATTGAAACGGCTTTGGAAATCGCATTTTTCGTTTGAAAATCCATCGATCCTAACCACTTTGCTTAATTGGGCTGGTAAAGTCATTTTTAGGTTCCAAAAACATTTAAGATTAGTTTTGAGATATAGAGTCAATGCTGCATATTAAAGTCATGGGCCAAAAAATGACGTAATGCCACTTAAAACAACCTTACAAACACCGCTATTTATGAATGTTTTCTTAAACACAATTATTGGGCACCCTTAACTCGGCGATGGTCTAAAATATTGGCGAAATCTACCTTAACGTTCAATTTTCTTGGGCGATTATTGAACAACGTTCTCGAAGGACATACTGGAATTTTGAAAAGCTAAATAAGAAAAGCGGCAAAATTTCAGGTACATACTGTGCTGAGACTGCCTCAGGAATGGGTAAAAGAGAAAAAAGAAAAATATTTTTAAGCATGTTTTAGTGACTCTGTTAAACAAAACCCAATTTTGAATGTGGCATTGTCACTTCACCTCAAAACTGATCTCAAAAGTTTTTGGAATTTAAAAATAACTTATCCATCTCAATTAAGCACCGTGTTGACTTGCATACATATTACCTCTAAAAGCCTTTAGATTCAGCATGTTTTTTTCAAAATTGAAAAACGTTTTCGATCGCTCTCCTTTTCTTCTTTAAAATACAAAAATGAGGTTCAACAATAGATGAATGAACATACATTTTTTTTCTTTTTTGGGAAATACTTAAGAATTAAAACCCGTAATTAGTTGTTGTTGCATCATGCATTCACACCTCTTCTATTTTGTGACTTGTCAGGTGCAAAGGCGTGAGACACACTTCCAAATCCGCCCATTGACCAAACAATCGCCTGGTTTTCAGTCCAAAGATGAAGTAATACAAGTGTTATTGCTTCACGAAACTTTTTTTTCTCTTGTCCGCATTTTGGGCCTGTCTTGAACACTGTTTCTCTTTATTGACAAGGTGTCAAGACAACTCCTGCATTTGGGTCACCCACAGAAACAAAGTGTTTTCAACCCTTAGCGTGTCTTTTTACTATCGATTTTAGACTTGGTGATTGAGATGGGAGATTCGTCCATGGGTTAAATTTTTTGAATGTTTACTTGCTGTTGTGGTTGTCAACCAGAATTTCAGAAAGGATTTGCGAGTCCAATCTTAAACGGTTCACCTTGAGAAGGCGTGAGTGTGACATTGCAAATTGACACAAGAATACAAATGAACCCTGCGCTTCATATTTCACTGCTTCAAATTCCTTTGGGACAGAATCAAGAGTACAATAACAATGAGTTTTTGCCGCCTGTGTTGCACCCTAATTGAAAAGTGTCTTGAGAACATAACTTGAATAAGCAATGTTGGTTAAGTCGAAAAATTTTGGGTATTCTTGCCAGCTTGGCCTTGAAATTAAAACTGATTTGTTGAAAATTGACTTTGTTGAATTTTCTGGACGACGAGAGGAGCGTAAGCAATTAGTATATGTTTTGGCAAAAAGGTTTAAGTTGAGGATAGTTGCAAAATCAGGAGACCTTTCCTCTGTTTTGGCTCCATCTAGTGGCGAATTTTGAAGATTTGATTGAAAGTCTCGATTTATTTACAATAGAAATGAATTTCGAGTAACGGATTAATGTTTTTTCAAAGAATTTGGGCATGCTTCTTGGGTCTTTCATAGTTTTAGTACTAACAATCAAAGAGTGGTTTTCAAGCTGAAACGTCTTAATTTGACGTGAGATTTTCGGCGATGAAAAAAATCAGCAAAAATTACCAAAAGTGGAGAAAACTTTTAGATAAGAAAAATATGTTTGATTTGGGGTTAGTTGTTGTTATTTATCGTTGTTTAAGTGTGATGAAAACAAATCACGCTTATTTAAGCCCACTACGAGACATCACTTTCATGGAGTGAAAAAGCTTGCCTTACTACAATAGTGCAATCAATATTTGTGTTCGGACAAAGAAAAGTATTTTCCCTAAAAGCTCAAGCACTTTTGAAATATCGATGGAAGGGCTAAAATAATCAACCGGCCGTGTTAGGGAAGACTTCAAGAAGTATATAACTCTTTTTTCATGGTACAACATGAATACAACGACTATTCCATGAGAAAAGACTCTCTCATTTAAAAAATGAACAAAAAAGAAAAAAAATTATAGCTAACCTTTTAAGCTAACATTTTAAGTGCATATATTCTCAGCGGAGGAAGATCAAACCAATTTAAGGATAAAACAGAGTGTAACGTCACTTTTGCCAAACTTTACCTATAACGCAACCTTTCCTCAAAATTCCATAACTTAAATCTTATTTCATTTTTGAACTTTCACTACACACAAGTGCAAAACATAGAGTGAAATCTCGATTTAACGATTTTGTCCATCACCCCAAAATATATCGTTAAATCGAGTCGCTGTCGTATGAGTCGTAGTAAAACGTCGGTAACCCCAAAAATTATCGTTAAATCGAGATTTAACGTTAAATCGGAGACCGTTAAATCGAGATTTCCTTGTACGTGAAAAAAGGACAGTGGCTGCCTTTGCCATTGATGTTTTGTAGTTGTTATATGTCACCAGCGATGGACCGAGACGTTTTAAGCCGAAACTCTTCGGTTACGCTTACCAAAATGCCAAGAGACTGCAGCAGAGAATGCAGTTTTGCAAATCTGGTCCAAAAACTTTTGAGACATATTTTTCCCGTTTTTTGATTTTGTAACTATGCGACTCTCCAACTTCACTAACTTCAACAACAAACAAGAGTAGTTATTTTACTGTCTTGTTATGTAAATAGTCCCACCATTTGTTTAAACCTTTGACATGATCTTTAGCCATAATAACCAACGAAATTTAAAAGTGAAGGTTGCATGTACGTCTATAACTTTGTACCCAGTAGGTTTGGGGGCACGGGATAAATAAGTCTCACGTTAAAAAGATTATGGTAAATAGGTCACGGTAAAAAGGTCACGAGTTAGAAAGGTCACAAGGTAGAAAGGTCGCGGTAAAAAGGTCACAAGGTAGAAAGGTCACGGTAAAAAGGTCACAAGGTAGAAAAGTCACGGTAAAAAGCCACCGGAAAAAGGTCACACACCCACGCAGCTCAGGAGATAGCCAGGAGAGTGAACCCCAGGAACCCTGGAATCTTCCTTGGTTGAAGATTATCCCTTTGGCCCCAAGTGACCTATTTACCCCGTGACCTTTTTTCCTCGTGACCTTTTTACTGTGACCTATTTACTTGTGACCGTTTTGTTTGTGAACTTTATTTCTACAATCGGCCGTGTCAGCCAGACTTGAGAGGAAGATTGTCAGAGAGGTCACAAATAATCCTCGAACAACGGTCAAGGACATCTGGAACAGTCTCAGTGAAAATGGATTGTCCATCTCGAGGTTTACTGTTGCTCGCTCACTTCACAAAGCAGGATTGAAGTCTTGTCGCCCACGGAAGACTCCCTTGCTCAAGGATAGACATTTGAAGGCTCGCTTGGAATTTGCCAAGAAGTACCTTGACAAGACCAGTGACTTTTGGTCTAGGATTCTTTGGTCAGATGAGACAAAGGTTGAGCTTTTTGGTCACAACGATGTTCAAAGGATTTGGCGACGTAAAGGAGAAGCGTTTCATCCAAAAAACACCATCCCTACGGTCAAGCACGGTGGAGGCTCGATCATGTTATGGGGCTCCTTTTCCGCCAAAGGCACCGGTAACCTCGTGAGAATTCATGGGACAATGAAAAAAGAAGACTATCGGGATATCTTGGCTGAGAATCTCCAGAGTTCAGCGCGGAAACTTCGGCTTGGTCGACAGTTCGTCTTCCAGCACGACAACGACCCTAAGCACAACAGCATTTTGGTCAAGAAATGGTTGAAGGACAATCGGATTAAGGTCTTGGACTGGCCCTCCATGAATCCGGACCTTAATCCAATTGAAAACCTTTGGAGAGAATTAAAAGTCCGTATCCGTGCAAGACGTCCAAAGACAATTGACGAACTGGAGCAAATCTGTTATGAAGAATGGGCTAACATTCCTTCAAATGTATGTAAAAATCTTGTAAATGATTATAAAAAACGTCTCTTAAGTGTAATTCAGCAAAAAGGGGCATTCAATAAACTATTGACAAAATGTTATGAATACTTTTGCTCTTGGTCTAAAACATGTTCTGAGCAGTTTTTTAACCAAAATCTTGTAAATTTTTAAAAAGAAAATTATCATAGCTTTTAAATGATAAAAGAATAACTAAGGAGCAAAATGGTTCTTAAATGTATTTTTCAAAAATCGAGTATCATTTAAAAATCAATAAAATTTTCGAGGTTACGAATACTTTTGCTCCTGACTGTACCTCGTGCACAGGGTGCGTCTCTTGAATCAAAGCAGGAAAAGAAAACAAAAACATCAAAGGACGGCTTTCTAGCAAAAAAGTACTTAATATTTTGTTTTTATTACATATTATTATATAATTCTCTGCCTGATCTTTTTAGACAAGAAGTTTTTATACAATTACCATATCAACTACTGATGGAGCGAAAGGGCTAACACAATAACCAAAACCGAAAGTTTCGACCGAAAGAGGGCTGAACCAAAACCTGAACCAAAAGCAGCTGACTACAAAATTACATAAATGCAAAATTCACTTCAAAAATTTTAATTGGCTCATGTGTTTGATGTTCGGTAATCGCAAATTTGAGAAATCGGAAACTTAAGCTTCAGAGATTTTTGGACCAAAAAATCTTCAAATGTTAAATTCGACAAAATCGAGTCTAGTTCGATCAATGAAGTCCTCCTCGCTTCTTTATCAGGCTCCTTCATTGTTTATTTGTTGCCCATTAGTCTTCGTCGGGAATATGTAGGAGCTGATCCTCTAATAGCATTTAAGGCAGGGCTGGATAAATTTTTGAATACAATTCAAAGTCAACCAACGGGAGGAGACGTGGTGTCGTGTTTAGCGTACTTTCCCATAGTGAGAGAGGCCCAAGTTTGATTCTCTTCCCCGACCTTTCTCAAGGAAACTTTTGGACGTCAATCCACACCCACAGAAGGAGAACCATTCTGATACCGGAGTTGAAATTGCCTATCGGAAAAACTTTGGGCGATGTGATGGTTGGCCGGACGAGGCTCTGATCGTAGCACAACAAATCCAAAAAAAATCAAGGGTTATACAGATCAGCCAACAGTAACTCGTTGGTAGACAAACTTTCGTACAAATGCTAATTGTTTAAATTATTATTTTATGACTTAATTGTTTACAGGAATTGCATTCCTTGTAGCTGGAGTAAAAAAATCTGTAGCCAACAATATGATTACCTTTCTAAAATTTGCATATTTGTAAATCTTGAGCTTCGTTTTCTGTCAACACTTTTTTTTGAAGATATTTTGCAAATGTGGTTGTCAATATCAAATGCTGCCAAATAATCCAAATAAAACACAATAATGAGAATAAAGAAAGAATAATTGACAGCCTTTTTGGTCATAAATCAAAGTCAAACTGGCTTGGCTTTCGGTTATTACCATCAGATGGTGCTGAATGATTGGTATTTAATCTGTTCAATGAAACATAACTTACCTCCTGAACAACACTCATCCTGATGGGAGACTTGAACGTTGTGGACAGTAGTGATGTGTTTCGAACCAGGAGAGGAGTGCTGCCAGTTTTGACTCGGAAGTTTATTGGTGTTAATAAGGGCAGGTTGTATTGAACTTTTTGAAAAGACCTAAACAAGGACCAATTTGGCAACACTCGAACTAGTTCGATTTCGAGTTCCATCGATAGTTATGAAAATGAATTTCGAGTTTGCAGTGCTGCCATATTTTATGGCAAATAAGGTCTATTGCCTATTGAAAAGCTTAGTTGCGGTCAGCGTTTTGACCCTAAAAACCAAAATGGCAAAACTCTGGCAAAAATTCAACTCGAAACACATCAGTAGTGGACAGAATATTGAATAACAATTAACTTAATTTTCAAGAAAGCAAGTTCTAATCACACGAAAAAAAGCTTGTCAATAAGTGTCCATGCATTCAAAATCACAATTACAGGTAAGTTGTTTGGCCGGTTTTCATTGAATTCAAAACCTTAAAACAGGTGGTGCATTTTTGTAGTAAACCAGATTCCAGGGGTCCAAGTGAACAATCCTCAACCAGGGAATAAACCCACTTGGCTACCTTGGAGGTGTGCGGGTCTGTGACCTTCTTACTGTCCTTTACAGTGACATTTTTACCTTGTAAACTTTTTACCGCGCCCCTGTGAAAAGGGCGGACAAATGTGTTTTTGGAGGCCAAAAAGTACTTTTTAATATTGTAAAAATGGCGTTCTCTGTGATTGAAAGTAGGTATGTGTAATCTTAAAACACCTAAATATTATTTGGGGATGCATCATTCAAGCACACCTTGTCAACTGACTTCAACCTTTTTGCGTACTTTTTTGATCACTCTCAGGTTTTTAAAATGGCGCTATGTAAGTGTTGGTTTCAACCAAGTGGATGTTTAACCAAAAATGTAGTTAAATAATGTCCTAACAGGCTTAAAATACGCTTGAAGTCAACAATGAAGGAAATATGCTCACACTGTGCCTTGACGTAGAAAACACATACAAGTTTTTATGTTGAATTGAATTGAATTCCCTAGAATTACTTTACTTGTTCCCCCTACTTGTGCTCCATTTTACAACATTTTGGCTGATTTTTTTAAATGTGATGGAATTCCTCTAATATGTTTAACAGAAAAATTCGGTGCTTTTTTAATGTTCAGTAAAAATTGCATGGTGAATGGTTGCCGCGTCCTTTTGTTTTAAAACATTGCAAAAGAATCAAATGCTTAGTCGCTGTTTTTTTATTTCTGAAATAACGCCCGCAAGCGACTTTTTGATCGGAAAAACACAAATCGTGGAAAAGTTTGACGGTCTATTAAGCCAAACGCCGTCCGGTCCCGATGTAAATGTATTCTTTGAAAAAGCAATAATGCCCAAATCTGAAATAGGACTTTACTTTGGCAATGTTGATTCCTTTTGCTTTGAACTAATTCTACGCCATGTTAAAAAACACTGGCTACAGCAGTACCAATTTGCATAAGCTAAAAACTCGTGCTGCTCTTAATTCAAACATTTTTAGCTTCGTGACCAAGTTATACGTATTTATTTCTGGGATTAAATGATTTCTCGAACTTGTGTAAATTCATATGTCAGTTTCGAGGTGTCATCCCAAACAACACCTATAATTGTAGGGGAAAGCAAATGAAAAGAATGTTGAAAGGCCGACCATTCAACAAGACCGCCCATTTTCCTTATAGTTTTCCGTTTCAACCCAATTCCCGACTCTTGATCGAGTCTTGACCAAGAATCTTTTGGGATCGTGAGTGTTTCTTGGCTTCACACTTGACCGACTTTGGCTTCTTTAATCTCAGTCGTCAGTGTCTGTGTGCGTTATATGTATATACATCTAAAACGAATCCATTCAATTGTAGTACAATCCGGGCTCTCCTTCAAAGCGTAAGTCCGTCTGTCCATTTCGCCCAATTTCTTAATGTCTTACCAAAAGATTGGCACACATCCCTAGAGTCCCATCATGTTCCGGGAGGAGATGCTACGTCCGGGTAAGCAATTTAGAGCCCCATTTTCTAAACTACCACATCGATCGTCTCTCAATTGGGTTTTGGACGCAGGAGAATCATCCAACCAAGTGCGCCAACGAAGGACAGACAAGCTTCTCAAGGCCAAGAGGACAACACACCCCTCACACTCACCATCGAGAAGGAAGAAAAATGACCTTCATGAGCTCTGATAACGGTGGGCCACACGTCAAAAACCGGTTGAAAGGAAAATATGGCCTCACTATCGCACCCTCCACTCTCAAATGGAGAGTTCATGGGGGAATAGATCTGCTCGCGGACGTTTCATCGATCATAGAGCGCGAGGGAAGGCGCCCAAAGCCAGTAAACAAGCCGCCAAAACGGACGGATCTCCCGCCTTGTACACACACGACGTCAGCTGATCCGCTCTCAGACGATCTTCAGGCCTCGAGAAAAACAACACCCATACGTACGTACGCGACGGAAAAGGTTTAGGGAAGAGCTGGGAAGAAGTATTGGAATCGGTCGGCAGTTTGGCCTTTTGGACCCGGATTCCTTGCATCCTCGGGGTCTTCAGTGTGTTGTGTACGCTACATACTGGCAGTTGCTACGCCATTGGATTCAGGGATCAAAACAATTTCTCATTCTATCTGTAAACCCTTTTACTGAGCTGAGACGTGCAAAGTGTTGAAATGAAAGTGAGCCCATGTGAGAGTGAGTGAGTGAACTAGTAAAATAACGTTATAAGTGTTTTCGTGTTGCAGATAGAGCTGATTGAGTCTTGTGTCGAAAAGGACGTCTAGTCAAGGTAAGAAAGACAAAATGGTGAAGCTCCTGAAAACCTTTTCATGGTTGACTTGTACTGTGCGTGTGTACGTACAGGAATAATTATGTGAGGCCTGCAATCTGATAATCAAGTGATCATGTCAAGATAAGGCAGGTAGGTACTAGGTAGTTGACATGACTATAAATAATGGTTCTGAGAACAACAGCAATTGTCAATCGGCCATGGTCAGTTGTTGGGAGGGTCATTCATACCCAAATATTCATTGTTACCGCCCCAATATGGAATGAAGGTGTTGAGAAAATTTGGCAAGTTCCATCAATCACTGTTCCTGATTTTTGGTGTTTGCAAGCTCATTCTTGTGAGTGTCAATCTTCATGCTCACTTTCCTATCAATTGTCCATTGAAGGTAGACTTTACACTCAGGCAGTGATTGATCAGGGGGCCAAATCTTCTTGGGGAGGAAACAATGGCATTTTTGAAGGAAAACAAGCAGCAAAGAAAAGCCTGCCGTGACATCAATGGACACGCAAGAGTCACAACATTGGCTTCATATGGATGGACAGACAGAAGATACATGGCCTCTCATCCCGCCTAATTAGTACGAGAAAACAGAGACCTCTCTTTTTGGTGCTTCACATTTAATGGCACAAATTGCACCTTCAAGGTCCCTCTTGAATTCCGACTTGTCATACATATTTTATGTACACTAACAACACGGTGGCCTTGCGTCTTTTTTAGTACCAAAGTGGTTAATGAAAATCAATATGCACTTTGCTCAAGAATGGGGTTCTTGAGTTGTATGAATTTAAGACAACATGTATTTGAAAACTAGATTAGAATCGCAACTTTGACTCTCATCAGTCATCACTCATCCAATGCAGATCAGAGGTCAAGATTTGCCCTGCCACTTAAGATTCTACAAAGAACTGCGTCAAATGAAAGGAAAGAGTCCAATTTGTTGTGAAGTAGAATTAAACTTTGGAAGGATCAGAAAACCACACCGTCTAATTTATAACGTATATGAATGATCAAACAGCTGTTATGTCTGCCCTGGAAATGCAGGTACAAATCCGTTTGTTGAACCAGACACTATTTTTGTATTCCTGTTGAGTGACAATTGCCTTTTAAAATTCAGGTGTGTTCGGGTTGACTGGCTAACCAAAATGAGTGCTTGTATGTGCATGTCTACCAAGTGCAACCTAAATTAGCTGAGGGTCCCCTGACAAATGGACAGGCAAGCCTGTCAAATGAGATTCAGACGCGTGGTATGTTTTTCAGGCCTTGATTCATTGTACAAACCATGAAGGATGCCTACTACTAAAATTTTGTAAAGTTTGTAGTGCAGACAGTTGATGAAATTACTTGTCACAGTTGAAAAGCAAATCTGTCGCCAGTTTAATTTCAATTGAAAATGGGAGACAATGGTCGAAAAACTTTACAAGCTTCATTCATTTCGCACAAAATGAATCAAGCACCAAGGTCTACATTTATGAGAGAGTATTCATGATATGGCTAATTCCACAATGTAATGGAAACCTTGATAAACTTTTAGAGGTGTGAAATGATGCCCTAACAAGGAATCTTGGTAGACAAGTGATTAAAACTCAGTCCTATATTGGCCTGTGATGCTTGGGCGTTGCTTATTTGTCTCCATAAAACTCAAATCATTCTCTGCAGGAGCTCATTAAATAAGCAGTGGCATTTCTTTACAAATGCCGACGAAAACTTCTCCATAAATCTTACCGAAGTAATAAATTATTCTTGGTTATTAGTCCTGTACTAAGCAATGTTCACAATCGTTCTGGCCGCTATTTAGATTTTGTCCCTTCAAATAGTTATTACAAATAAATCAAAGGAAAAGTATTGCTATCCCTTACTGCATCAAAGTAATCTTAAACTTGAAAAGTTGTTTCAAAAAAGTTGGCCACACTTTTGGAAAGTGTGTTAAAGTCCCACATTTTCATAATCAGTATGCTAAGCATGTGATACGATGTTGAATCGAACGAATCGCCAGTTATTGAAAAAGGAAAGATGTCAAATATTTGCGATTGTCGAGCAAATAAGTCATAGTACATAGGAGAGGTTTCGTGATTGAAAATAGACCCTCTGCGTCGTCAAGTTGTACTAACCATGGAATCGGTCAAATGGTTGTACTCGGCAAATTTGATGCCACAGGTATCATTTCATCTTGTGGTTAAACACCATGGATAACCGTGTTTTTGTGATTCTTTTCCTGACAATTGCTCAACAAATATATAGTCAACAAATTAACGGGTATTGTTCAGCCGACGACATCGGCTGTAATCTGGGGATTGACGAGTCACTTAATGAATTGGACCAAGAAGATCCCAAACTAATTGAAGCTATCCGAACCAAGTACTTGACACCTCCTTCTACCAAAGAATACGAATTTGATTATAGCATTAGGTCTCGTTGGGATGGAGAAGACCAATATCCTCACATTCAAGGCCAATATCTCCAACCTCCATTAATAGACAAGTATGGATATTCTCTTGGCTGACTCTTGAAATTGAAGACACTCACCCTTTGCATCCCAATAGAATCTTCAATCGATCCAAATGGGATGGATTCTTCATTGAAGCCGGTGCCCATGACGGATATCTGATATCTAACAGTCTTTACTTTGAGCTCAAATACAATTGGACCGGTTTGCTTGTCGAGCCCAATCCCGAAATTCAGTCCAAACTGGCTCAAAGTGGACGAAAAGCGTGGACATTTCCCCATTGTTTCTCGACGAAGGTAAAAAGAAGCGGTAATCTGACATGAGCAAGAAAGTGTTTGGATCTTGTTTTCGTAGTCGATGATCCACATCAGATTCGGCTGCCATGTCATGTCAAAGACAAATATCTCCATCCTGAAGAGGTCTTTCAATCAGCTTTCCGCCGTTTGGGAGAGAGAGCTTCTTTTTAGGGGGAACTTTTCCCTAGCTTTCAACAGCGGGTGTTTTTGTGCTGAATATTCAAGTCTTTTGACATTCAAGCTCACTTTCGTGCCGCTTCGGATCTCGACAGAAGAAGCTGTTTACTTTCCTTGAGACCGTCAAAAAGGATATCTGTCATAGCCATGTTGCTCTTTGGGCACAATCTTGAAATGAATTGCAACAAAACAATGTTTCAGACCAGACCTGAGGTGGTGAAATTCCATGTCCATGGTTTACTCGGTGGAATTATCAACACAGCCAAGAACAAGGAGGTGTCCAATCGGGAAATGATTGAGATCCAGTGCTTTCCAGTGTATTCGGTTCTCATGGCTTTAGGTAAAAAGAAAAATAGGGATTGAGAGTGATAACTAGAGGGAGGAAAAAGAGTTGGAAAAAATGTCAAAAAAGAAGTTGGAAAGTTGGAAATATGGCCCAAAAAAGGTTATTTTTCAGCTAAAAATGGGCAAAAAAGTTTTTTTAACAAATGAAAATGAACGAAATAAATATTTTCTCCAAAAAATGGCCAAAAAGGGGTTTTCAACTAATTTGTCAATTAATAGGGCAAAATATATTTTATCTCTTGCGTTATTTTAGCTGGCAATTTTTTGTTCTCGATTTTTAAATCAATTTTTTGGTACTCGTTCTTTTACCTAAAAAAGGCGGATTGAAATTTCAAAAAAATATTGTGTCTGCAAAATGCGAAAAAAACCTTTTTTTCTGCTTGAAATTTCTGTAACATGCAAAAATAAGTTTTTCAGGGAAAATGGGCAAAAAAGTGTTTTTAAAGTTTTAAGTTAAAACCTTCTAAACTGCGCTCTCAAGAAGAAATTAGTAACATCTATCTTATTCACGTGAGATCGCACATGTAATTTGTAGAAATGATTGATATTACGTTCCTTTGCGCAACAGCTGACTGGGAGGTCTCAAAACATAAATTTGGGAGGTCGCTGTGCAAATACAACCCGCAAAATTGCACCCTGACGCAAAAATTACACCTGTCCTTGAACTGGATACTTCAGTCATCAGAACAGAAATTTTGTGTCACAAATGAAGTTGCATATATATGTTCTGCTTTGCTTGTTTCGCTTTAAGGACTCCACATACAATTTAATGAATTGACTTTATCAAAATGATTCCGATATTAGTCTCCATAGATGGAACTTTTCAGGGTTGCGCAGTTTCCACCAAAAATCGAGAATCAGAGAAAAGTAAGGAATGTTAAAAATTAACGCCGTTTTTGTGTTGGTGCCACAAACATAGGAATACGTGGCAAACAAATCACAAAAAGTTTTTGTAAGGAGATTAAAATCCCTAAAAAGTTGTGGTTGGTTCAAAAATGATAGCATGAGATTTGAGGTTAAAAATTTAAAACCCCAAAAAGCTTATTTGCTATTTTGGTCGAAAATATTGCTCCAACATACAAGTCATTCATTCAAACTAGCAATGAAATGGTGAAATTACTTGGTTTTTGCCAATTGATGAGCTCACAAGAGCAATTTGTGGTCGTTTGGTTTGATTGGTTCAAATCGATTCTCAAACCTTGTTTAGGAACGCCCATTCGAAAGAAACCCTGGAATATATCCTACCAAATAAGATTTTTTTTAAAGAACGAAAGTTTTTCCTTGCCAAAAGTGAAATACTTCTTATATTAATTGTTTTGGAAGCAAAAAATTGTCGGATTTTTAGCACCAAAGTTTCGGCAAGTTTATTTTAAAAAATGGCGAAAAAGTTAGTTTTTGATCATGTTATTTCAAGGAAAACATCCGCTTTTTCCCTTTGCTAAGGACTATAATAATGATTTTTTTTCTTTACTAGTGCTTTCACCTCAGTTCCATGTTTTTTACCCGTTTGGTTCGTTATCCAAAAGCCAAATGTTTGCCTTGATCTTGTGGAGTTGGCAAAGAAATTGAAAAGTTTGAATGAAAATGCAGATAAATAAAGCGAGAAACTTTTAGGAAACCCTCGAGTGGACTACTTCACTTTGGATATTGAAGGGGCAGAGCTCCAAGTTCTGGAAACTATTCCCTTCGATAAAGTGGATATTCAAGTGCTGGACATCGAGATGAATCACGTAGGGGAAGTTTTCGAGGGATCCAGGAACGATATAAGGAACCTTCTGCTCAAGAACGGATACAAGCTGTGGGAAAAACTGTCGATTGACGAAGTCTTTGTCAAGGAGGACTTCTACCAAAGACTTTTATCCAAACAATAACCCAGATGGTGCTTCCTGGTGATGGATTGACCGAGCAAATAAAGTGGTCAGAGCTTTAAGTTTAATATAAGAAAAGTGGGTCCGACTCTTCACGCGCAAAGAGAAGTGTGCGAAGGTCAAGGGCGAATGATTTTGGCCTTGGGGTCCAAGGAACAACTTTTATCCGAGCTCACATTGTGAAGACTAACGTTGACTGGTTCGTTGCAAATAAAACGTCATTTTTTCACATGATGAATGTCTTATTTCTAATGGTAACTTTAATAGGAAAGGTGAATGTGAGACGTTGACGGAGTCTCGTGAATTATTTGTCAAGCCCAAGGACGATGAACATTTAGGAAAAAACGAAAGCATACTAAGTGACAGGATATTTTCACAAATTCACCTACATTGTGACACAATTTTAGTACCTGTTTGAAATGTGTTTTCCCTTAATAACACAAAAAGACAATTAAGTATTTAGAATTCGTCGTTGTTGAAATACATTAGATAGTTCTCAGTTTTGGCCCCAGAAATTATATACTTTCCATCACTCTGGATAACAGTCCTCTTCAAATTTTGTATGTTCTTGATTCGAGACGAGAACGGGAATCTGGACCGCGTCGCAAGTAATGAGAATTATCAGTTTTCATAGATTTATTTTATGATGGCAGTAACTGTGTTTGTTTATTTTTAACTACATCATTGGAGAAAAAGATATGTTGCTTTTTGAAGCTCAGTAGGTTTTCCCACAAAGAATAGAATTGCATTACAATTTTCAATTTGCACCTGAAGAGTGTTTCCTCATGTGGTTTATGCCCTTTGAGGAGTTACATATTTAAAATTTTGAAAGGGGATAATCCATGTTGCAAAATAGATAATATTTTCGTAGCTTTTCCGCTTCACTCTTATTTAAGAATTCCATTCGCCTTGAACCTAATTGGTTCGATCATAGGGTTAAATGAAGTGATGAAGCAGATAAGCTACAAAATATTAACTTATATCTTGTGAAATAAAACGAAATAGGCAAAGGTTGAAATTGTCGTCTTTAGAATATCAGTCCAAGTTCCAGCGGTCCTTAAGTGTAAGATGTTATATGAAATAAAATGTTTCGAATAATCACCGTAAATTAGTCAAGTACTGTTTGGAAAGTTTTTGAAAGTTACCCTCTTTAAGCTTGTTGAAGGAAGATCCATTGCAAAGAAGAGTGAATATTAAGCGATCAATCAAAGTTGCAATATTTTAGTTTTTTTTAACGATCCGATTGCAAAATCGCGCTTTTTGGTATGTTTCGATTAAGAACGTCAGTCTTGCTCACTATAAATCAGGTATTGACAGCCGTTGAATTTCAGCCACTGAGTACATGTTAGGAATCTTAAGCAAACCACGATTTTATGTGCCAAATTTATTCACTCATAATGTCATGGTTTTCACAATCTCCACCCTCTTCAGTTCAATTTATAACCACTAAATGTGGTATATCCACGGTTGCTGCTATCTGGCTCATAGAGTTCACCTTCAGACACTCGAAGATACACTCGATCTCCAGAATTGAGTTGCAAAACCACGGTATTTGCTCCGGATTGATATCCAATTCGATCGCCCCAAATCTGTCCCACTTCAAGGCCATTCTTCATCAAGGTCAATCGGAAGTTTTGAGAATTAGGAGAAACACCACTCCAAGAAAACACATAAGCTCCAGCGTAGTAAGCCTTGAATTCGCCAGAATTGGAATCCCATCCATATCCAAGATCCGTGATGGTTCGATCAAACTTGACGTTGGAATTGGTTCCTTGACTGTAACGACTGGCTCGAATAGCTGTGAAGGCCACTATTTCGTTGTTGTTATTGTTGGGATATTGCGGGTTTGATGGGTAGGGAGGTCGATTGGAAGTTCCTGGATAGGTCATGGAACCTCCTATTCCATTGGAATTGTATGAACTTCGAATGGTTTCTCCACTAACAACCATGAGAACGGTGACTAATACGGAGAGATTGATCAAGGTGTTCATGGTGAGCCGATGTTTTGGTTGGTATCTGTATTGTTGAAGGTGTTTGGGAAGAATGAGTTTGGATCATTTAGGGAAGGTTTTTATAGGTGAGCATCATGGTGTGATGATGACTTTCTTGGGGAAATCCATTGTTTTTTCGATGGGTTGGAAAACCCACAAATTTTCGGAGAATTCGATGTGATATCAGTTTTTTTGTAAAGTGATTGAAGTGCAATAACACCGAAGTTTTACCTTTGTTGTTTTTTTATCAATTGAATACTTTATGGGTCTTCAAAATTTTACAGTTGTCTTCCTTAAACAGCACACAAAAGGAAAGATAAAATGTGAATTTCTTAGTCAATTAAAAGAGCATGTTTTTGATCTTAATAACATTAGAAAAATGCTCTTTTTTAAACTCAAATAGCCCCATGTCTTCCACACCATGAGATTGTGTCAAAATAAAAGCTATTTTTGTGGCATATCCAATGTTCACCTCCCGGTATTCCTTTCACTACTTTCAGCATTAGCCTTGATTGTTATTACTAAGGCCCGGAAAAATATTTGCAAAAAAGGTGACAAAATATCCAATATATATTTTCTTCAAAAGGTCAAAATATGTGGAAAAAAGCCAGATATTTAAGAAATATTTTTTTGACAAGGCCATTATTTGGTATTTTTGTCTGTGCATTTGGTCGTTTTTGGAGGCATACTTGAATGTAATTGATACAAAAATACAATTTTCAATTTGCCTCAATGTATGGCGCAGTTTTTTCGTGTATGACAGTAGTTTTGGTTGTGAATGTCAAATTTCAGGACAAATGCCATTTTGTAGAGGTTTTTGTATTTTAAGATCATTTTTGGTAAGCCCTATTGAGCATTGGTCGTTCATTTATTTTACTCGTTTTGGGCTGAAATATTTTTTTTACTCAAATATTCGAGAAAATATTTATTTTTTTCTTAAAAAAGAAAAATCGAGGAAAAACGGATACTTTTTTTAAAATATTTCATATTTAAAAAAATATTTCCGGGCCCTAGTTATTACCAATCTAAATTGGTAAGCCTTTAGCCATTGAAGCACATAAACCACTAAAGTATTTCCTATCAAGAAGACAATTAATACCTCAAATTATTTTGCTCTAAAGCTTGGTAATGAAGATCATTGTGGCATTCAGTAACAACACACCATACCTCTCTAATCATGGGCAATGACCCTGGGAATGTTGGGTGAATGGCAGGCCTTTTGGTTGAAAGGAGTTGCTCTGACTGACAACAGTAACCCCCAGAGACATGTATTTCATTATCCAAAATGGGACCTCAGTACCGATGGCCAAATGGTTGAAAAGACATGTCATGAGAACATGGCTTTGCTCTAGCTAACCAACGTTGGGGGCCTTTCTCAATAACTGATAACCCTTTGTGGACTATCTTTTGGGTGCACTCAAATTGTGCAGCTTTTTGACCATGTCTTGGTGCAATAGTGAAGAACTGGGTAAAGGAAAACAGAAAAATTATCATAAATTTCTAGCGGTTGAAGTAAAAGCAACATGTTTACTAAACTCTTAAAATGTGTGGAGTCAACAAACACTCACGAAATTGATTTTACCTGCATGTGCGTATTATACCCTTTATTCCTCTTCTTTACGTTTGGAGAGGTAGAGAGAAGTAAGGTATGCCAAACAGTCAAATATGCTTTGTTTCCATGAGTTGACCTTTGTTCCACTTTAGAAGTGGCCATTAATTTTCAACTTTCATTTAAGTTTTCAAAAGATATGTTGTCTCAAAGTTCCGCATCCTAAGGTACTGAAAATTATTCTGGTAAACTTATTATTCCTAAAGTTACTAAAACGGAATATGGATCAATATTTAAGAGAGCATAACATATAAATTAAAAGTCATATTGAATCTAAATGAAAAACATGTAGTCTAACAAATACAAACACTTAAAGGAGAAGAAGTTGCTCAATCAATCCCGACTAAAATGGAAAATTATCAGTGGAATTACCATTCAGATTAAAATTGCTCTAGAATGAACGAATTAATTAATGTTCTACTAAGTTCTGTGAGGATGTTTTAAAAGCTGCTTAATTTCAACACTTGTAATACCGCCTCAATTTAAGGGTCAACTTCTCAAAACAAAAACAATACATCGTAATTGAATTCGTGGCTATTCCGCTTCTTCGTAACGTAAGTACGATTTTTGTTTGCTAAGTAAACCCAACCATTTTGAGTTTACTCATCAATGGGAAAACATTTGAGTTCTCGAAATGCCCAGTCATTGGGCCTTAAATATCCAACACTATGATACAGGGGTCCAAATATAGAAAACTGCGTAAGACCAGAATAGTCGAGAAGGTTCAATCTATCGAAGGCAAAGGCTGTCGCATATTTCTTGATTGAACAGAATATCCAAGCCAAGACCTTCCTGTCTAACAATCAATCATGTCGCAATACGAAAACAAAATCGCACCCTGAAATGATAGAGAGTTACGAAATGGCAAGAAATTGACAAATCCTTTCCCTCTGAAAAGATCGTAACGAACGACGAACTCAATCGGAGGGGAAGTGACAAAATGGCCACAAAACTTTTGTGGTCTCACTGGATTGCCCAAGGACGAGTTAGTTTGCGAGTTTGGTTTGGTGGTGTCCCAGGTCCTTTAGGAACTGAAAGCGACAATCTCCTAACCAAAACCTCCTTCTTCTCTTCGAAGTTGCAATGCTTTGAAAGACTTTATTACTTTCCAAGTGGCTCCAAAACGCTACGAGTGTGAATTGTGAAGAGATTCCGTATGGTTTCCGAGGAATTTGAAACAGGCGACAAAATTGAACTTTGTTGGTTGACTCGAGTCATAGAGAAACCTAGAGAAGCCAAAATCAGTTCAGCGAAAGTGTTTTAGAATAGAAAAACGAGTTTTTAACAATGCGACGGACCCAAATGTAAGTCTTTTTGGCAAGATAACAATTTTGAACAAACGAGCATGCATGACTAGGTTAAAGGGTCAAAAGTCCAAAACGTGCCTCTGCTCATTCATTTGGATTTTGTGATTGAGCAGATGTACTAGAGAAGACACAATCACAAAGACCCCTTTTTGACCTTTGAATCTGTTAAAAAAATATTTCAATTCGTACTTCTTGTGGATTGACTGAATTATTTGTTTTTGAGCCGGAAGCCTTTCAGTAAGTGATTAAGAAGAGCAATACTCGTGAACAGTACACAAACATTGCAAAATTTATATGGTTCAGATAGATTGTCTTGTCTTACTTGAGTTACAGCCAAATAGCATTAAAGTACGATTTAATTAAAGTGCGAGAACTAATAATTTCTTTCACAACGCCTAAAAACGAGCTTTTGTATGACTTTAAGTATCTCCTTTTTCGGTGGATTTTGTCTCTTTTAAGTCAAGATCAAAGATTGAAACCCCTCGACCGATCTCTTTGTTTTCTGATCTTCATAGCAGCCTCATTACATATGAAGTGACTTACTGGATAGAGCAAATTTAAGTCGTCAAGACACTCTTGGGATCAAGGGGATTAAGACCACACTCACTCCTCTTAAAAGCCATATCAAGTCATAGTGGGTGACATTTATTCATGGGATCAAGAGCTAATCCCTAGATGAGAATGGAAACTGAAGTCAACCATCCAATCTTGATAGGCAACATTAGACGCTACGACGATCAGATGCACTTGATTAGATCCAGCTGGTCAAAAAGAGCTCTGTGGAACAACCAAATCCGGTGGACAACTTGTCCCCCACAAAGGCTATTCCATCTAGAGCCACTATAGTGAAAGAGTATGCGTATGATGTTTTGGTCGCAATCTCTCGTTATGGCATGAAGGGAAGTAAGTGGACCAGTTTTGTGAAAACAAAACTCTTGGATGAATATGAAATTCAAATAATAGGGTCATGCATTTTAGTTTTCATTTTTCTTCTCCAATTAGTTGAAAACATTTTGTCTCCAGTGGCTTAAGAGACAAAAAAGTGGCATTCTTGTCAGTATCCTTGCCTTGTGTGTTGCTGAAACTGTCTATAAGCTACGTGAAAAAGCAAATATTTCCAACGGATATTGTAAAACTTGCTCGGGCCAATGTAAATTTAGTGATTGACCAAAAAGACCATTAACTGAAATCAAAAGTTTCAGTCAAAAGAGGGCTTGACCATAAATGAAACTGAAACCAAAAGCAGCTGACTACAAAGGCATATAAATTCACGATTAATATCATACTTCTATTGAAAAGGGGAAATTGTAGAGCTAATAGCTAATTTAAAAAGTTTTTGAAAAATGGGTTTTAACAAAAAAACATCTTCCAACACCATAATTTTGGTCCAATTGGCTTTCGGTCCATCAGCAGTACAAACTAGTGATGTGAACAATGCAATCACCAATCATTTTCACGATAGGTTGCCCAAGTAGGTCTGCCTATAAGCCCTCAGGGTCTAGCATTTTTCAGTTGAATGCAATGAGGAACAAAGCTTTCTGATGAAGGCGAACGCAAATGGCACCCCTTGCTTTATTCGACTTTGAATCAGGGGCACTTTGCAAAGGGAACTTGCTTCTAGATTTTATAAGATGGTGCACTATGTAAAGGGTGATGGCAAACTTAAAGTTAGCAACCTTGCATGAGAAAGATTGAAAGATTGGAATTTCCATCAGCAGCTCAAACGTCGGTGAAGAAGACCTTTTTGGACAAGTTTCAACATGTTTTCAACGCTAAGTTGCTCCTTCTTGTTTGCTAAAAAATTTCATTGCCGACAAGCACCGGTATCCTTCCTTTATGGAATTCTATTCCTAATAGGACCAGTCAATCTCATGCACGTCCTCTTCTAATTACAATGGCTCACATTCTAACCTTCTTTCCTTTTCTTTTCAGCCTTCGAACCTTGGCCCTTTAGTTAAGGAATGGACAGGTGGTTGATGTGACCATCGATTTCATGTTACTGGAAGCCATGGAGACCGACATGCAGGGCCAGGAGATTCTCAACGAGACGGTTGCCAAGGCCTCAGGCCCGCCCGTGAATGACCCCGAGGCCATTATTGCCGTCCCTGGGATGGGTTTCTTGCCTCAGTGGTTCGTCCGACAGTTTGAGAGCTTGTCCGATCAATTGAAAATTGACGAGTTGTTCCGCAATGACACATGGCGTCGAAACAAGGCCAATTGCGACATTGTATCCCAATTGTTCGAGAGTGGGATCGTGCCCATCCCATCCGAAGAGAACAGCTGGTGTCCGCCATTATACGATAATGCGAGTTGCTTCCCAGCCACACCGGTGGGACAAGTCATGGTCATTCCGTGCATGTCAGAATACTCCGGAGTCCCATACGACACGTCAGGTAGGAGAGACAGTAATTTCCGGGGACTAAATATAGCGCAGTCAGGGTCGTTTGAGTTGACTTGGGAACAAGGTAGAAAGAGAGGGAGCCTTGAATGGAGGGGGCCTTTCTTATCCGTTCCTTGATTGGATTCCATTGGAATTGGTTGGAACTTGTGTTTTGTTGTGAAGATGTTCGACCTAAGAATCTTTTATACGCCTTTTAGCAACAGTTACAAGATAAATGGCTTGTCAAAAAGGTGGTTAAAACAGCTAAACAAATTCTCCAGAGATGCTTTGATATTTGAAATATTGCTGAAAAGGACGTCACAAACACTGGAAAACTTCGCTCAAAATGTTACCATCAGAGCTGAAAGAATATTCAAAAGTATACAATGCTGAAAAATACAACATAAATCTTCAAGGAGTTCCTAAATAGAGCTTTGGTCAAAAAACATTCCTCATTATTTTCATTTTATTGCTATCGAACTCTCATTTTTTTTACAAAATTATGATATTTACGTTGTATCGTAAAATTGGCGAAAACACAAAAATATGATAAAGAAAGCATATTTCCTACAACTCTAATTTTGATGTTTAGCTAAGTCTCAATTTTTTTTGCGAAGTTCTTCTCTATGATTTTTTACTATCCAACAGACGGAGGCTGCTAAAAAAATTCTTTTTGACCCATGACCACAATTTTAGTTTTTTTTTTCAAGGTTGCTCTAGATGGCAAATTAAGTTGATTAGTGATTACTATAACCGTTATGGGTTCATTTTAGTTATCATCTTACAGTCCTGTATGTTGCTACTGCTCATTCAAAAGAAAGACCGCCATAATCAGGAGATGGAATCAATCTTACAGTCATTTATTGACCGCCTTCTCCTTTTATGAGATTTCCTCCAAGCCCAAAGAGGTTAAGTCCAATATATTACTTACCTACAACTTACTTTATTGCCCTACGAATCATTTTACTGCCTTACAAATCACTTTACCGCCCGACAAATCAATTGATTGCTCTACATCTCGACTGTTTTGCTGAAAGTTCATATCATACGCACAATAATTTGGACGTGTGAAGCCCCCATCACATTGACGAGGAATGATCCAATGTAGAATTCGTGGTAGGCTTTTATACTAAGGCACTGAGTAGCCAACACACGAACTAATGATGGACTGACTTGAGGTGAACAAAGCTCCTAAAACCCGTATTGAGCAGGCAAAGCATGCAGGTCAGATAGTACGAATGTCCATGGTTGAACTAATTGTCAGGGTTGAAAAATCGAAACAGAAGTCCCAAAAAGGATAAGTTGGTCAACAAAATACCATATGCACCCACAAATGAAGTGGGTAATGACTAAGATCCGACATCACCCGTTTCATTTTAATTGACGCCCCTTAGGATAACGCCCTCGGGACGCCAATAAAATGAACCTCCCTCCGCCGGATTTTGGCCATTACTACCTTCCTTTGCAGGTGCATAAAATGATAAATAATATTTTTGCTAATTTGGCACATTGTGATTCATTAGTCCTGTCATGAATGGCAACATTTTTTGAAAATGTTAAGGTTTCGTACGAAAACCATCTATCTCTCTGAGAAATCTAATGCATGAAATGGATCTTTCAAGCATAATGAAGTAACGCATGTACATTTGACATCTCTTTCACAGGGCTTTGATCATAATTAGATAAACATGTCATCCAACCCACCAAAGAGTTAGATTTGGCGGTAGATGAAAAGAATGGCGGTCAATTGTTGTAAACGAAGAGTTTCAATCATGACGTTTTATTTACATGTTTCTTAAGCTTTGCAAAGGCCGTGCGTGTTTTCCTAAAATCAGTTCAAAAACTGGTTATAATGTCTAGAGGAAAGACGAGAAGCATATTTGCAATTTTGAGGAATAATCACCTCTTTGACACTGCTTAATTAACTATCATGTACATAATGATTGTTCTGAACCACCACATATGTCAATCAATCATTTCTGTCTGCTTTGAAACCTCTCTAAACCATGTTAGTTTTTCATAAAGCTTGTGAAAACTTCTTGTCCTCGTTTTCGATCATCTAAAAAGGCGTCGTTTGGGACCTGATGTCACCGTTTTCCCAAGCTTTATTGTTGTTTTGTTTGCTTTAAAACCCCTAGAAACGTTTTCAGACAACTGTTAGATCGACCAAAAAGAGATCTATCAATAACCTTTTTTTCTGAATTGGATCACAAAAACATGATTTGAAATGAAATATCCTTCAACTTCCTACCAAAATATATTTGCATGACCTGTTTTCCCTCTTTGCCTTCTAAGGCATTAGAAGAATCTCATTTTGAACACATGATGTTCGTTTTGCAAAGTTTTTTTTTGTAGGTCAATGATGAAAGAAAAGAGTATATCGAAAATGATGCAGTTAAGGCCTAGAAACCCCCCTTAGATTCTTCCATCCAAGGATCTTGTTAGTTAGCTTTTGTGAAGAATAATCGACTTATTACTTTTTTTTGTCATGGTCTGGCTCATTCCTTTGAGGGGCCTTCGAGCAATGTTTGGCCTGGCTCTCCGAATACTTCTGCCCTTTCATGGTCGCAGTTGGCCTTGGAAAGTCTTTTCACAGACGTGAATCAACATTCACCAATTGCCACTCGCTCTTTAGTCTTCTTTTCGTTAAAAGAAAAGCGCTTCCTTAATGGATATGCGTGGATCATCGTTTCATGAGAAAGCCTGAAATGGCATCCCTGAAATGTCACATTTCTCTTCTCAAGTCTTTGTTTAGGAATGCTTCGTGCGTAGAATGAACGGTTTAAAGGTTAAGATTTCACGCACAGCCTTTGTTTCGCATTCTGGCCTTGCCCATTGGACAGGCCCTTTCTAAACAAATTTACAAGCGAATGTCTGAAGGAACAGCAATAAACCGTTTTCGCTCACGTTCCAAGCTCTTTGGCGCCAAGAAACAACAGAGAGAGACAATTCAGCCTTATTATTGGCTAATTCCAAGAACCATCAAGTATCCGATAATCAATACACCAGGGAAAAGAGGCCGATTACCTTGATAAACATTGAGTATACCCGAAAACATGGTCCAAAACTCCATTCTTCTAGCTAACCGGATGTTTGTTTACCAACAATAAGCAAATCAGTGATGCCAAAAGTTTTTGAGTTGAAATATTTCCACTCACGACCAAATGAGCTTTTGGGAAAGCTTGTTCATAAAATATTGAATTAGGTGTCTTGGCAGGGTTTCAAGAGGCTCTGAAGTGCACAAAATTGTTCCAAGGCATTAGTTGGCACAAAGCCTCTTAAAGAAGACCGGGTTGTGTGCAGTTCCTTGTCGAGTAATGCGAACTGTAACGGCCACTCTGGGCGACCTTCATTCTCCAAATGAGCCAAGTCTTGCAACGTTAAGCTTTAAGGTCCTTGGCCTTGACAAATTTCCGGCTCTTTTGGGGTCGTAGTGTCGCAATCTGACGGAAGAATCCATCCTAATTCGAGCTTTGAAAGCAACAGTTCCAACTTGAACCATTTCAATTTTGAATTAACCAGTTCTTTTTGCTTTCTAATTTAGTAATGAGTTTGCGGGGTTCATTTACTTTCGTTTCTGCAGAGAAATTGATTGTCAATACAAAAGATACTACAAGCAACTATTACGAGACATTGAAAGGGTTCCCACAAAATAATTATTTCTAGAAAATGTTAATCTAAAAATATGAAGAAAAAAACTTGGAGATTCATTTTGAAATTGGGCTTTTTTAAGAATATGCAGGGTGATCAGAAGTACGTGTTCTATAACACAGGAACCCCTGAAAGGGGTGGACACGAACTCCGATTTTTGAAAAAATGGTATGAGGCCGAGGCTATATTTTGAAACAATGTCATTCATTTCTTATTAACGAGTAAAACTGTTGAACATGCATCTTGAAAGAATTCAGTCAAACATTTTGTGCTAATATTTATTGACTAATTGTTCTTCGCCTTGATTTTAGAGGTCCCAGCACTCCTTT
>CM021317.1:13730926-13743955 GCA_010645155.1 Tigriopus japonicus
TTCCAGTAATCCCGAGAGAAATTCGTCTGATCTGTATCCATCCTTGCACTTGCCGAGAAGATGCTTCGAGCTCTTGACGTTGGACTCGGCATGACCGTTGGATTGGGGATTGTGTGGCGACGATGGCCGCCATGAACCCCATTGACGGAAGAAATCTTGGGTCATGGACGAAGAGAATTGAGGTCCATTGTCCGAACGAAAGATGTTAGGAACTCCAACAATCGGAAAAATTGAACGAAGTTGATGTATTAACAATGATGCCGTGGGAGCAGAGTTGAACATCGCAATGAACGGAAAACCCGAAAAACGATCAGTGTAGACCAGATAGTCCTTGCCATCAAAAGAGAAAATATCCGCACTGACCAGTTCAAATGGACGAGAAGGGACATCGTCTTGCATCATCGGTTCTGCGGGCATAGAGGGTCGGAAGAAGGCACATTCATGACAAGATTCGATTTTATCTTTAATATCCGAATTGAAACCAGGCCAATAAACGATCTGTCTAGCCCTTCTCTTGGTTTGCTCAATCCCTTGATGACTAGCATGACGTAAGTTCAGGATTTCTCCCGTAGCAGGTGGAGGAACCACAATTCTCGATCCCCGGAGGACCAAATCGCCATCAGTGGAAAGCTCATCCGAGACTTTCTTGAAAAGAGAAACATATCCAGAGCGTGAGTTGGCAACACCGTTCTTCCGCACTGCGGATAAAAGATGATTATAATCTGGTGAATTGCGGGCGTGGATTGAGAGACTTTCCAACGACAAATCACACTCACCGGATTGTATCAGAGACACTCTTAGATTTGATCGGTCATCCTCCCAATCATCATCATCATCATCGTCATCAGCTTCAATCGCATTTGGGATAGGAGAGCAGGATAGGGCATCGGGAATGAAATGAGATTTCCCACATTTCCACTTCACGGTAAACTTGAATGAAGAAAGACATGAACGGTAACTAAGAATCCTTGCATTCTCGATTGAGTTCAACATTTGATTGTTAAAAATCGGCCCCAAAGGCTTATGATCTGTTATAACGTTGAAGTGTTCTAAACCTGCCAAATAAACACGACATTTACATATGGCCCAATAGATAGCTAATGCTTCAAGTTCAACAATCACATATCTGGTTTCAGCATCTTTCAAAAATCGTGAGCCACATTGAATGAGGCGCCAATCACCACCATGACGTTGGAGCAAAACAAATCCCAAACCTTTCAACTTTGATGCATCGGTTTGAAGCATGGTTTCGGCGTCGAGCATGAACATGCCAAGAATGGGGGGTGATGTAAGCCATTGAAAAACGTTAGAAGTTTTTAATAAACCTCGAAGGGGTTCGGCAGTCTCCGAAATGGCATTCGTGAATTGGCCTAATTGGTTCACGAGGCCTAAAAATGAGCTCAAATCACGACGATCTTCCGGAATGGGGAAATGACGGATGGCAGCGACTTTTTCCGGATCTGCTTCAATGCTGTTCCGCGAAATTCGGTATCCGACGAAACTGATTGTGTCTGCTCCACCAATAATGCTCTTTCTGCCATTCACGGTCATGCCATATTTGACGCACTGCTCGAGGATATCGCATGTCACTCGGACAAGATCACTGTACTCTTTTTTGCTCACGGCCATATCATCCACCACCTTTTGGACATCGAGGCCAGACATAGCGATATCTCCTCAATAAGGAAAAGAGTCGCCAGTTGAAATAAATCCCCTGGGTGCACGTAAAAAAACAATATTTCCCGAAGGAGGTTATAAATGTTGTTAATCCTTGGGATTTTTCGTCTAAAGCCATTTGCCAATATCCTTTCACGAGGTCCAATTTCACGAAATACAGTACTTATCGGACGGTTGAAAATCCAAAATGGCTTCACTTGGTGTTTTGGTCGGATGGATGGATTGAATAACTTCAGTATTTAAGGGGTCCACACATATCCTAAGACCTCCATCTGACTTAGGCATCACGACCAATGAATGACACCATTCGGTTGGAACATCGCCCACATGTCGCACAACTCCCATGTTGGTCATCTCCTCAAGATTCTTTCTCACGAGGGTTCTTTGGGGAATTGGCACTTGATATGCAGTGTTTATAGCGAAAGGCTTTGCTTCCTCCTTCAAGGTAATGACCATTGGATCGCCGACCACAGGTCCTCTCAAAGGCTTCAAGCGAGAATCATCAAAAGCTTCCCTATAAATGAATTTGAGCTTAGTCTCGACAGTTGAAAAATCTTTACTTGAGGGATTTTCGGGTAAAATCCTAATCCATTCTTCTCTCTCGTTTAAAGGCCAAACGGGCAATGAGGGAGATGAGTCCACCACAGGATTTGTATCCTCTTGGATCTTGGAAACAAGATTCTTATCCTCATGGATTGCGGAACTTGAAGGACTTGAAAAATTGGGACCAACTATTCCAAGAGCTTTACAGGCCTGAAGACTCAAATAGGAATCATCCAAATCGTCGCTCACAACCACCGTTATGTCATGGGCTTGGTAATTATCATCTATCGACAAATCGGTCTGGAACGTTCCAAAATTTTTAAGTGGTCTTCCATCTACACCCGAGATTTTGGCTTGAGAAAATCTATGTTCGGCTAAAATCAGTTGACATAAATCTGAATTTTGAAATTGATTCTTACCGATTATCACATCAGCTCCTGTATCAGCACAGAATCGAAGACTAGTCGATTTTGACGAACCAGTTGGTGTCACTCTGTCATCAATTCGATTCCCAACATTTCTTGACATACAGTCAGGAGCAAAAGTATTCGTAATCTCGAAAACTTTATTGATATTTAAATGATACTTGTAGCGAATGGTGCTAATGAGTTAAATGCGTTGATTTCTCGTATATAAATGCAAGCTTCCGTTGTGAAAAATGCAGTCTATTTCAATAACCAGCAAGGATCACAACCCTTTCAATTACTACATGGTGGCAGCGGTGGTGCCTGGTGGAATAGGTGTCATAGCGGTCAAAGTCGTGTCCATTGTGCAGGAGGACGGATTCTGGGGAACCCAAAGCCGAGATGGGTTTGGGCAGTTTGAGCCGGGGCGTGTGGATATCGCCTGTTCCAAAGAAAGCCGAGGACAAGTTAGTGGATTACGTGAAGTACTTTGATCGGGTGGCAAAGGCCAATGGGTGGACTGATCAAGAAGCGGCGCGAATATTTCCGGGAATGCTTGAGGTGGGCTCGACAGTTGTGGACGATTTGGAGGAGCGAGTCCTCAAGAGCTTTGAGCTTCTCAAATCTGCTGTCGTACCACTGGGAGCAACATACCGGGAGGCCGAGGTTCAGAAGTTCTTTTGGTCGCTTGTCATGGGAAATGACGAATCCGTGAGGGAGTTCGTTGGGAGATGTCGAGATGTTGTGACGGAATGCTATCCGAAGTTTGCCCGAGGAAATCAGGATATGTTGGTCCGAGATCGTTTCGTCCATGGATTGCGCAGCGAGTTGAAGGTCATGGTCTTGAACGGACGGAACGGAACTGGATGAAACACTTCAGACGGCTTTGATGGCGGAAAACGTTCAGAAGACTTTGGTTGAGGGGAACATGGTCTGCGATGGATCATCTCGAGTGAATCAAGACACTGAAGAAGAACGAAGATGTTACTTCTGTCGTAAGAAAGGCCATCTAGCGTGGGATTGTCCGGCAAAGACGGGAGGTGGTCGTGAGAAGATGAGTTCTTCTAACTGGACGGGAGGTGTAGTGAATGGTGCTAATGAGTGAAATGCGTTGATTTCTCGTAAATAAATGCAAGCTTCCGTTGTGAGAAATACAGTCTATTTCAATAACCAGCAAGGATCACAACCCTTTCAATTACTACATACTCGATTTTTGAAAAATACATTTAAGAACCATTTTGCTCCTTAGTTATTCTTCTATCATTTAAAAGCTATGATACTTTTCTTTTTAAAAATTTACAAGATTTTGGTTAAAAAACTGCTCAGAACATGTTTTAGACCAAGAGCAAAAGTATTCGTAACATTTTGTCAATAGTTTATTGAATGCCCTTTTTGCTGAATTACACTTAAGAGACGTTACAAGATTTTTACATACATCTGAAGAAATGTTAGCCCATTCTTCATAACAGATTTGCTCCAGTTCGTCAATTGTCTTTGGACGTCTTGCATGGATACGGACTTTTAATTCTCTCCAAAGGTTTTCAATTGGATTAAGGTCCGGATTCATGGAGGGCCAGTCCAAGACCTGAATCCGATTGTCCTTCAACCATTTCTTGACCAAAATGCTGTTGTGCTTAGGGTCGTTGTCGTGCTGGAAGACGAACTGTCGACCAAGCCGAAGTTTCCGCGCTGAACTCTGGAGCTTCTCAGCCAAGATATCCCGATAGTCTTCTTTTTTCATTGTCCCATGAATTCTCACGAGGTTACCGGTGCCTTTGGCGGAAAAGGAGCCCCATAACATGATCGATCCTCCACCGTGCTTGACCGTAGGGATGGTGTTTTTTGGATGAAACGCTTCTCCTTTACGTCGCCAAATCCTTTAAATATCGTTGTGGCCAAAAAGCTCAACTTTTGTCTCATCTGACCAAAGAATCCTAGACCAAAAGTCACTGGTCTTGTCAAGGAACTTCTTGGCAAATTCCAAGCGAGCCTTCAAGTGTCTATCCTTGAGCAAGGGAGTCTTCCGTGGGCGACAAGACTTCAATCCTGCTTTGTGAAGTGAGCGAGCAACAGTAAACCTCGAGATGGACATTCCATTTTCACTGAGACTGTTCCGGATGTCCTTGACCGTTATTCGAGGATTATTTGTGACCTCTCTGACAATCTTCCTCTCAAGTCTGGCTGACAGTTTCCTTGGACGACCGGATCTTGGGAGGTTCTCAACCGTTCCGTTCTTTTGTGCCTTCTTCACGACGTACTGAATCGTTGAAATCGGGATGTACAGAAGCTTCGAAATGGCTCTGTAGCCCTTGCCTCCATGATGAAGACTTAATATCTTCAACTTCAAGTCCTTGTCGAGCTCCTTGACCTTGGTCATGATCGGCTGACTGTGAAGCAATTGTTCAATTCCGTAAAATTTATAAGATCCAAGAAAGATCTAGAAAATCTTGGAAAAAGGAGACTAAATGACTTTTCTCCGGCTTTCCAGAATGTTCTACATCTTTCGATCAATTTTTTCTGATGAAAAATCTGTTTATAAACCTATTTTGTTAACTTTTTTGCGCGTTACGAATACTTTTGCACTATCTCAAGTTTTATTTTTAATAATTAAAAGTTAGTTTCAGACATTTTTATAAAACAATTGCGGGAAACTGGTATTATTCTTAATCGGAAAAAAATATTACATTCTTACAAACTTCTTAGCATAGTATTTAGTTGGATATAAAGGATTTTCTGGTTTTCTCGTCACGTTACAAATACTTTTGCTCCTGACTGTAGATGCAACCCGGGTATGAATCCCACTTGCCTTCTTATCATCTCTTTGACGACATACAATGACCTAAGCGGCCACATCCATGACAATTTGACTTGAGAGCCGGGCATTCTTCACGAGTGTGCCTTCTGGAATTTCCACAGAGAAGACACTTATCGGAAGGATTGGACGCATTCTCTGATTTAAACCATTTTCGACCATTCTTCTTGTAATTTGATTTCGCGACATTGACTGAAATTTCAGATTCAGGGTCTTGCTCAACAACATTGACAGCCTGATACATAGAAACAGTGCCGAAATTCCGAGCGCTAGAACGATTGGTCTCCATCTCGACGATCAACTTTCGAGCTTCGTTGAACGTGTTTGGATTCTTCTCCACAACTTTGGCCTTATCAGTTTCGCTGCGTATGCCCTGTACATCCTAATAAAAAATGGAGATGTATGGATTGAACATGAGGACGTGTACGTGGATGCGGTCCAACTTGGAAAACCGTACCCAAGTGGTTGACATACGAGGTCATCGTTTGACGTCAGCACGAACTACGTGTGGCTCTCCCCAGGGTTCAGTCCTTTCTCCAATCTTGTTTTCTATCTACGTTGCCGATCCTCCATCTTTGAATGATGCAAAGCACAGGGAAGGACTGTTTTGCTTCGCTGATGATGCAACTATCGAGGTTCTCCAAACTTTGGAAACTGCCGAGTTCGATGTTGGCATCATCCAAGGCAAAGACTCTGTGTCGGGTCTCCAAACCCAAAAGCCCCATAAGGATAAAGTTTATCGATCCAAAGGTGGAACTTCCAAAACAAATTCATACCCTAAATCCTCTTCTACCCATGATGAATCTTCATCTAAATCGGTCACTCAATGTTCCAACTGTGGATCAGTACATGGACCCGCTTCTTGCCCAGCAAACAATAGAGAATGCACCTATTGCAACCGCAAGGGACATTTCCCGTCATTGTGTCGCAAGCGAGCTCGTGAATAAAAGTCCATGTCCGTGTCATCAATCGTAGCTAAGTCACAGGAACGGGCCAGTTTGATTGAAGTTGATATCCGCTCAGCTGTGCGAGCAGGAAAGAAAAGAGGAAGAAAAAGATGGTTCAATATTGGCAATCCCAGATACGGGTGCAGATGTTTGCATCCTCACGCCCACTGATGCTTCAAACTTGGGAATCATTGCTGATCCGACATCAAAGATTATAAATTCAGCTAATGGATCTTCCATACCCATTCAAGGGTCTGCAAACATTACTTTTGCTCGCCAACAATTTCGAGTGAAAAGCGAAGTGTTTATAGGAAATTCGGATCGAAATTATTTGTCCTTGGCTGTATGTAAAGGATTACATTTCATTCCAAAGTCTTTTCCATCAGCTATAGCATCTGCTGCATTAGTTGATCCTGTCTCATCCACAGTGAATGATGAGTTATTGATGGAATTGTTTAGTATCTTTATTGCGACAAATTATTTTTGTCATTACGGCAACAGAAATGTATATGAACCGAAGTATCGTTGGGAGGAAGTTCGTCCAAGTTCTATGTTGCAACAAGATACGACGAGTAAGAACCATTCATACCCACAATTTCTGTCTACTCGCGCTCCAAATAATTGTATATAAAGCCATGCTCCTATTGAATAAACAACAGTTATCCAATTGTTCCCTTTGGTTCCACATCAGCTTTATTTCTACGCGCGGACTCCCGTTCAGCTAGATCGAGGCAATACATGGCGACCGTGTCATTCCTTGCTAGCAATCCTCACAATCGAGTCCTCTCTTTTATGCTTTCCAGAACACTACTGATTTTCATCTTGAGTACGAGAATACTCTACCATATTCATCGATAGTAACATCTATTCCACCTCGTTTCATCTTTAGTCTGCAAATCTCCTTGCACTTTTTGAGCATCCTGCTCTTTTCAACAATTTTTCCATCACACTGTTCCACCTCGGTTGGAGCCCACTTTTCCTTCCACAGAGTTTTTGATCCCACCAATCGAGATGGATTCCCAAGGTATACAAGACGTTCCACTACCTTCTAAGTTAACATTACAACATTTCTATGACTCTGACGGAGATTTGTTGCTAAAAACGTTGGTCCCTTTGACTGCAACCCCTCATACCGATGATGCTCGGATGCTGTCTTTATCAGAGCGCGTTGAAACTCTTCGAGGCCGCAAAGAGATATTACGTCTCCAAGCTCTAGCTTTAGAGGCACCATTCGACGCTGACGATGTGGTCCCTGATCGTTTATTTACGATCATGGGTTCGATTCGTCAGGAAATACGATCTTTGGATAAAGATATAACCAAAATTAATTTGCAGTTGACTGAAATGTCATCAGTTCAACGCTCTAGCCGTTCAACGAATCTGAGCATTCCAGCAGATTCCCCCTGCTTTGAGGATTTGGATGTCTCGAGTTTGAAAAAAATTGTTCCAGAATTGCAAGCTGACACGGACATTTGCTTTTCGGAATTCTGGAGTAAACTCACTGTCTTCGCCGAGAGTCATTCACTATCTCATGCCCATATTAAATTAGCGTTAAGTACTCTAACTCATGCAATTTACTTTGACACATTCAATATTATTAAGGATCAGCCACTTCGAGAGATCGTGGACACCATGGCTACGAGGTTTTCCAAGAAAGACTCTCCTCAGGCTATTATGAATAAGTTATCTAATTTCACCCGGTCTCCCAATGAAACTGTTCGCAAAGCCATGTTGAGAGTTATGATGTATGTGGACCAAACGGCCCACTTGTTTCCATTGGCAAGCCGCGAGGGCAGGTCTCATTGCGAACAATTATCATCGTTGCGAAAAATCTGCTCCCCTGAGGTGTGGCTTCGACTTGAAGAAAAATCATGGTCGGATAATCGGCATGGAGTTATCACTCCTCTTTCAGAGCTCATTGAGTTAGCTGAAATGGTCGAGTCGGCTTCATCTCATCGCGAGTTAGCTAGTTTTTCGGCTTTGGAGGTGAACGAAGTCCAGGCTCATCCCAGAATCAAGTTTCGTGGCAATATTCGTGACCGAATGCGATCTAACTCACGAGATCGTATTCAGAGGAGCCGTCAACTTGCTTTTGAGACCTCCCGGGATAATGCATCTCGCTCGCTCCCAGCTTTACGGGGCCCAACTGATCGTTCTGCTGTCCTTCCTTCCCAACGACAAACCCCTCGAGTGACCACTTCACGTTTGGTTTCACCCCCTCCTCCGCTTGTCGAAAGAGCACCTTCCCCCGACAGGCGCGAAAGACATTGGAATGATTATCGCGATAAGTCGGATCCTTTCTCTCGAGGACAAAATGTATCGGAACAACACTTTCCTCATCATCAGGGTTATTCTACTGTCGAGCCTCCCCCCAAGGTGCACTCACAACCATCGGGAGGGTATCGCCCATTATATCAAACCCAAGATTGGCATGGGAATCGGATGAATAATCAATTTCCCTATGGACCCCCTCCAGCACCAGATAACGATCAGTTTTGGTCTATGCAATCTTTTCCGGCGCAAACCCGGCAAGTGACGTATGTCCCCTCCCGCGGTCACCACCGAGGTGGTAACTCCACCTTTTATCGTGGACCTGGCCGTGGAATGGATCGCTACCAGAATCGAAGGTACTAAAGTGCGCCATTTCTAATCTCCACTCAATTGCTTATGTTAATGTCTCCATCTTTCACAACTTTTAGTTCTCCTTCCATGCCTCCGCCGTTCGTGGGCTCCCATGGTGTGGAACATACCATTCTATGCTCTTTCCAAGAGACCTCTACACCAGAAGGTTCACCTGGCCTCCCTTTTCTCTCAGTAGGCATTGGTGAAAACAACACTATTGTTTCGGCTTTGAAAGATTCTGGATCTAATGCAACGGTGATTCGCGATACCCTCCTTACATCTCTACAAATGCGATACTCCCCTCATTGGTTCAAAAAAGCTCGCATTTTCCGGTGCGCAGCTGCTTCAACTTTGGGGTCCATAAGTGGATCCGTTTTCTTACGTTTACGATTTCACGGCAGTAACGATGAATCTATTTCTTTCTACCATCCTTGTCTTATTGCCACGGACTTATCCAAACCATTCATAATAGGCAATGACATTTTAGGAAGTGCTTACAAGTTATATGAAACACCCGACACACTTGTCTTCGATCGTTCAATTCTATTGGAAAGCCCTTTCAAACGACAAATGTCAAATACTCATCGGCTATCCGTGGAATTCCCAATCCCGATTCTTCAATCTCCGTTGGTACATGCCCAGTTGCGTACTGCTGAAGATGTGGTGTTACAACCCAACGCTTTATCTTTTCTTCATTGTTTTCTCAAACACTCCAATGTTTCCAGTCCTATTCCTGAAGACACCCTAATGTCCCTGCAGGTTCAGCATAGTTTTGCCAAGTTTGTATCTTCCCCTCCGATCTACTATTCATCCCATGACGTCTCATATGACAATAATGGGAATACTTCCCTCCCGTGTTATTTTACTACTACAATGAAAATGGACAATAACTATCGGATCCCCCAGGGAACGCTTCTTGCTAGCCTTACTTCTTGTCCTATTATGGCATTGTGCGAATTGGAAGCATCCCACGACGTGGAGAAACACACACGTCACATCATGGCGTCAAATCTGATGGCCCAGGATCTTTACTTGACCCCCGCCGAACGCACTACCATGAGGGATTCTTTTCTTGCCCAGGGCTGCTTTCAGCCGTCTGCGTCATCTGTAGTAGATCGACCTGAATCAGGGGCTCTTGATCTTCAGCCGACAACTAACCCCACATCTTTTGATAAGGTGTTGGAGAAGATTCCATTGGACCACCTTCCCACCCATATTCGCGATCAAGTGTTACATCTCTTTCATCGCTTCCCTGATTGTTTGGCCTGGCATGACTTAGACATTGGTAGGGCGAAGTATTTTTGTTCCTCTATCAAGTTAAAACCGGGAACGAAACCCCAATGCCAAAAATATTTTCCCCTTCCTGCCAACACTCATACGGCTGTTCAGCGTATCCTGGACCAGTTTTCGGACATGGGTGTTTTACGTTTATGCAACATGCCTACACATCTTACAAGTAATCTCTTGGTAACAAAGAAAAAATCAGGAGGGTTGCGTCTTTTGCTGGATGCAAGGTTAATGAATGAATGCACCGTTTCTGAACCTACTACTGTCATTAGTCATAATGAAGTCATGACTCAGCTCCAAGGAAAGCATTTGCGAACCACTTTGGATTTGGAAGCTGCTTTTCATCAGGTCCCATTGGATGCGACTTCTCAACCATTAACTGCCTTTTGGGGTCCCAACAAACTTAAGTATTGTTATAATACTCTAGCCCAAGGTATGAAGAATTCTCCCAATCAGCTTAGCCTTTTACTCAATGAGGTATTTCGCGATGTTCCCGAAGTGTTATGCTATGTCGATGACCTCTTGTTGTCCACCGCCGGCTCCATTACGTCCCAACCGAACATTACACACCATTTGCTTGTATTGGAAAAAGTTTTACTTGCCTTACGAGGGCACAACTTGAAGCTCAAACCTTCGAAAATTCGTGTTTTAACACCAGTCACGGAATTCCTTGGAATAGTATATCGAAATGATTCGCTAAATATTCCACAAGCCCGCATCAAAGCCTATCAAGATTATCCCCGCCCGTCAACAACTCGCAAAGTGGTCAGCTTTCTTGCAAGCCTTAACTTTTATAGACGCTTTCTCCCGCATTTTGCCCGTGTGGCAAAGCCTTTATACGACTTATCTCTTCAAAAAAAATTCGAGTGGGGGACAATACACGATCAAGCCTTTCGTGAACTCAAATCTATGGTGGCTACGAATACGACGCTGTTCTTGCCCCACCCTGATCTTCCCTTTTCCTGCTTCTCTGATGGAAGTAGTGCCGGTTTAGGTTTTGCTTGTAATCAAATCTTGCCCAATGGTACTGTGGCTCCTATCGCATTCATTTCTCGGAAGCTCACCAAGGCCGAGTCCAATTATTCCATCTACCGAATTGAATGTTTGGCCTTGTTGTATGGTCTCCGCACCCTCAATTATTTTCTCCAATTTGCATCTCATCTCACGGTCCATATCGATGCAAGAGCTCTATTATTCATCCGTTTGTCTCGAAACAGTACACCGTGTATTGCTCGACTCGCCCTGGAGCTATCGTCTTATGATATGTCCGTCGTTCATATTCCCGGCAATGAAAACAATGTCGCCGACGATCTATCCCGCCATTTCGACGACTCGGTTACTCGCACGTTGCGTCCTATGACTCAGTCTGAAAGTGCACTTCTCCTAAATTGATTGGTGATTGAAAGGGGAAAGTCGTTCACCTCGGCAGAAGTAAGCAAGCTCCTGGACCTAGACGGTCTTCCAGGGCCCTCTCCCTCCACCAAGAAACAGATTCCGAAAGCGCGATTAATCAACCACCCCCCTCGCACTTGCCATGCCGCTCAGCACCCCATGGAAAAATCATTCCATCGCCGAAGTGGCATTTCAGGAGCACTGATTAATAATGTTGAGGTTCCCACTGGACGATTTTCCGACGTTGTTTCAGGTTCTACTTTAATCAAATCTGGGTCCGTCTCGGTGGCCCAATTCAAGGAAGCACAGGATCAGGATCCAACTTGCCAAACCTTCCTTTTGAAATTGGTGAATAAGAGGGCATCTGTGTCATCTCCGTTTTGTGTGCATAATTCTCTATTACATCGCAAGGGCCCTCATAACCGGCTTCTCTTGGTGTTGCCTGAATCTTTTCTGCCTCACGTGTTTTTTCTTCATCATTATTCCTCAATGGGTGCCCATAAGTCACGTTCCAAAATGGTCCAAGACATCTCTAGCAAGTATTTTAGTCCGATTTTGAAATCTTCCGTGTGGGAATACACAGCGAAATGCTACCTATGCAAACTAGGAACCAAAACTCCCGGTCCTCAACACCCTTTTGGATCGAATGAACGGGCATCTCGCCCTCTTGAAATCCTGAATTTCGACGTCATGGGTGGCCTTCCATTATCACCTCAGGGCAACAAAGTTGTCCATTTGGTGTGTTGCAATTTCTCCTTTTATCTCATTCTTATCCCAAGCCCGTCCAAATCTCAATTAGATATTCGTCAAACTTTTGAACGATGCATTTTTCCTCAACTGGGCTTGTCAACCAAGGAATATGACAATTTATTGAAAGGTCTTCCTGGGTCATCCTTGCAAATGGGCTTGGAAGGTTTAAATCGAACTTAAGGCCATAAAGGGTCTGTTTAGAATCCTTTTCATAAAGAGTACGGCCATCTTTCTTATCTAGAAAGCACTATGACATCGCGAATTGTGTGTATCAATTTGCAATGAAAAAAAGTGAACTCAATCCATTGTTGTGACGGAAAATTTCTGTAACAACCAATGTTGTCTCAAGGCATATAAACTGGGCTATTGCAATGATTGCAAAAGCAGAACGGAATTGCTCAGAAATCATTGTGTCTGATTTGGACCAAATAGGAGGTCACGAAGACCAAAGTAGTTTGACCTCTTTATTGACTAGAGATTCACGTATATATATATATATGAAATGACTAGAGAGGGAGTGAGACCACTACATATTTCCCTTTCCCGGGGGTTGGGCATCGGAGGGAATTCCGCCCGGCATCAGAGGGAGACTCGG
>CM021317.1:13747970-13825486 GCA_010645155.1 Tigriopus japonicus
GAAACCTTAAGGTTTCAATGATGTTAATTTTTGTATATTTTGTTTATATTGTATAGTATTTTAGATTTCATCAGGTCACCCTGTGCTCATATATGTTCATGCAGAATTTTGTTAAATAAAGGCATTCCAGTTTGAGTACACTTACGTGTAAGACACACTACAGCATCATTCTCGTTATAACTGACATTCCCCTCATATTTCAACATGAAACTCATTTTATGAGCTTGTTGCTACATCAAAATTTGATCTGATAATTATTGGGGCATTTCATTTAGTTGTTAGTTTTGTCATTTCTGCCCCATGATTAAGTAATGAAGATGATTATTAACTTAAGGAAATACTTTTTCTGGTGTTGTATTTTGTTCATTTTGCCTAAAATGTTAGTAAAAGCAATTAAAAATGTGCAACCCACTTAGAGCCAACCAAGTGTTTTTTTTTCTTGGCAGAATTGTTTATGCATGTGCGCTCATGGGCCTCACATTGTGTTATGTTTTATGGTTAAAGTATAACTTTTGCACAACACAAGGTTGCAATTCATGATGCCATTGTTACTTTTTGATTATCAGTGAAGCACCCAAAAAATTAACGTGAAATGTGTCAAACCAAGTGGAATAGGGGAAAAGTAATGGTGATTTTTGAGTTTTTACTAAAACCTCACTGAAATGAAATAAAAAGTAAAATATAATGCAAAGAAATAAAAGGGGAAACAGTTATAAAATAACAAAAAAGAACAGTATTACTTAGCAAGCTCTGACTGATAATTGATGAAACAAATCCTTGTAAAATGTAGGCTCAAACTTGAAGCCACTCAATGTGCAGTTTCATGCAAAAACTAACAAGTCCTACTTATCAAATCAACACGGGATCTAGAAAATAGGCCTCACATTTTGGTTAGAATATACAACATGAAAATCAACTTTTATACTATTACAACTATAACTTTGCGATCATCCACGTCCAAGGACACAAAGGGGCGAAGTTGCGGTAAGACTCTTCTGGTGGATTTGTGGCATGAGTCTAATCCTGGGAAACGGGTAAGAACTTATGCCATTCTAGATGAGGAATCCACAAGCTCATTTGCACATCCCAAGGTTTTTGACACTCTGGGAATTTCTGGACCCATTCAGAATTATCGTCTAACTACGTTAGAAAATCATCAATCTAGCGTGAGCGGCATGATCATCAAGGGGTTACATGTTCAAGGAGTGAACAAGTCGACATCTTACCCTCTGCCTGCCGTTTTTGAAAATTCAATGATTCCTGACACAAAGGAGGAAATTGCAGAGCCCCATTGGGTTCGAGCTCAAGGGCACCTGCGAAGCTATGCAGACAACTTACATCCAGTAGAAGAGAGAGCCGAAGTCTTGCTTCTCATTGGAAGAAATGCAGGTAACGTCATGAGAGCTAAGAAGTACGGTTCAAGTGCCCCCTTTGCTTATGATACGGCTCTTGGGTGGGCAATAGTGGGACTTCTGTGTGCTTTCTCTCCAGAGCAACCCGTCACCATGCGGGTATTACGTACGGCTGCAGTACACGATCATTTCCAAGTCAGACCTGGCAACAACGACCATCAATGTCAAACCGGCCCCTTGGAATGGAGAGATGCGCCGGCTTGCGTGGCCAAGCTGAAGAAAAATGTTTTTCTGCGTTGTAGAGATGACGAGCAAGCTGGTCCATCCAAAGAAGATCAAAAGTTTATGAAATTAGCGCGGAAGCACATTTCTGTCAATGAAGATGGGTTTCTCTGCCTGAAGTTGCCATTTAAAGACCAGGATCCTCACTTACCAAACAATAGAGACCCGGTTATGCGCCGATCGATGGGTACCTTGCAAAGAATGAAGAAAGAGCCAGATGTTCTTGAAGAGTGCATTGATGCTATGGCAAAGACAATTGCTACTGGAAAAGTTGAGTCAGTACCAGTCAACGAACTTGAGCCAACTCCAGGAAAGGCATGGTGGATCCCATGTTTCAGTGTTCGACACAAACGGAAGGGCAAGATTCGATTGGTGTTTGACAGCTCGGCTTCTTACATGGGCACAAGCCTGAACAACAAGCTCCTTCAAGGACCAGACCATGGCAACAAGCTGAGAGGAGTCTTAGCCCGTTTCCGTGAAGGGAAAGTGGGATTCTCTTGTGACATCGAGGCAATGTTCCACATGTTTTATGTACCAAAGGAAGACAGGGATTTCATGAGATTTTTTTTGGTTCAAGGACAACAATCCAAACAATCCCATCATAGAATATCGTGCCCTTGTCCACATTTTTGGCAATAGGCCGAGCCCTGCCATAGCCACATTTGCTCTCCATTACACCTGTATGGAGGAGAACGTCTCAGAGAGAGCAAAGAACTTTATCATGAACAATTTCTACGTGGATGATGGGTTGGGAAGTGCAGACACAGCTCAGGAGGCCATTGAAACTCTACAAGAGTCGAGAGCCACCCTTTCCCGTTACAATGTTCGTCTACACAAAATTTGCTCAAGCGTTTCGGTTGTACTAGATGCCTTCCCAACATCCGAAATTGCAGATGGTCTCAAGCACTTAGAATTTGAAACAAGTGCAATGCAAGCGGCTCTGGGAATGATCTGGGATCCTGTCAAGGATGAATTGATGATTCGATCCAATATCTTTGAACGTCCCTTCACAAAGAGAGGGATCCTTGGAGTAGTGAATGCACCTTATGACACAAACGGGGTAGTGAGCCCAGTTATCCTTGGGGGTCGTCTGTTGCAAAGACGCATGATTCCAACCAAGGGCCTATTGTCAGAAGACTTATCGCGTCTAGAATGGGATGATCCTCTTCCAGAGCGGTTCCGACAAGAGTGGGAAAATTGGAAGACGTCCCTTAACAACCTGGAGATCATAAAACTTCCCAGAAGGTTGAGGCTTCTAGAATTTCCGCTCAACTTCAATCAAGAAGTCCACATCTTTGCAGATTCATCACAAGATGCTATTGGGGTGGCTGCTTACGTGAGGTCAGTTTCTGGAGATCTCGTGAACGTTGCATTCCTACGTGGAGAGTCAAAGGTGGCACCAAGACAAGCCAAATCAATTCCACGTCTTGAGTTGTGCGCAGCGTTACGAGCTTCCCAAATTCTTGAGGAGGTTCTTAAAGATTTGAGTCGTAAGCCAAATGCCATCTACCTCTACACAGACAGCTTAGTTGTCCTTGGTTATCTTCTGAACTTAGAACGGAGGTTCTCCAAATATGTCACCAGGAGAGTGGAACTCATTCTCAACGTCTCTCAAACTGAATGGTGGCATTATGTACCAACAGATCAAACCCCAGCGGACCTTGTCACTAGGCCTACAACTCCACAATCATTGGTTAAATCAAAGTGGCTGACTGGCCCAATGTTATATAGTCGCGTCATGCAACATCAGAGTTCTTGTATCGAGCAGTTGAATGGAACAATAAAGACTCATTCACGTTTCATCTTCATCGTGGTTACGTCTCCCTTAATTCTGCTTCTCCATTTCTGTTATATAAGTTATATTATCTAACATGGCGCAATCGGTTTAAACTGTATCAATCAGTTAAGAACTCGCTCCCTCGTTTTCAATTCCACTTTAACACGCCAACGTGCCCCACGAGTCGGGGAAGACTTGGCATCAGGTTAGGGTGTTCAAGATCAAGTGTTGGGTGTGGTAGAGTGTTGAAATGTCATCTGCAGCGGAAATCTCGACCTTGCGAAGGTCGATCGGCCAATTAAAACGCCACTTTCAACGTGACAGAAAGAATTTGGAGACGCAAGAACCAGGGGCATATGCAAGAAGTTGTGGAGATCAACTATCAGCAAAAATGGTCATAATTTGTGATAAATACGATGACTTGCTGGATCTTGATACAAATTTGAAGAACGAAATCGAATCTGAAATTGCCACTCTTGAGGCTGACCTTACATCGGCTCTTCAATATGCAGGACGTGAACCAAGTCGACCCGGTCCTATTCGGGTATTTAAAACCCACGACGCAATGAAGCCGCCAATGTTATCTTCATCTGCTACTCCCCCCGAAATGAGGGATTGGTTAAGGAACTTTAAATCGTACTACATTGCTTCAAATATGGATACATTAGGTCTTGCCGAACAACATACCATGTTTTTTGTGCGAATGGAAAGTGATTTGTCCACTGCTGTAAGGAGGGGTATAAAAGATCATTCAACTATTTCTGACTGTTATAAAGCTTTGGAAGCGCGCTTCCTGGAATTACGCCCTCTATTCCAAAGGCGCTTGGAATGGTTCCGGGCAAAGAAATTACTTGGGCAATCATTCCAGGATTTCGTTGTCCACCTTCAGCGTGTGGGAGATGAGGCTGAGATTGATAAGATGACCAGTGATGATTGGACAATGTTTCAAGCGGTATTCGGCTCCAGAGAGGAAGATGGCCTTTACTTAGAAATGTTGAAGCTTAAAAGTCCAAAACTATCAGATGTCATTGCCATTGCTACAGCCTATGAATCTGCGTTTAAAATCAAAGAAGCCACCTCAACAAAGACTGCAAGAACATATCTTGTTTGCGAAGAAGAAGGCAAGGTTGCAACAATTCGTGGCCTTTGTGGAAATTGCGGCAAATCTGAGCACTCATCGCCCAATGATTGCTTTGCGAGAGGTATGACTTGTCACGGATGTCACAAAGAAGGTCATCTGGTACATATGTGTCGTTCATCTTCTAATGAAAGGAAAGGAATAGCCCGGTCAAATTCTCGAGAAAGGAGTGAAAGAGGTCGATCCCCTGTTCGACGCATGAGCTCCCCATCTCATCGGGCGTCGAAAAGTCCATCGTTAACTCGAATTTCGATAATATCAACAAACCTTGCAACGCCTAGAATGGAGCTCCTTTGCCAATTTGGTAGTTGTAGAATGCTAAAACAAGTTATTCCCGATACAGGAGCAGCACGAACCGTCTTTCCTGTCTCTGCTATACCATCATCCATGAAAATTCAGCCTTCCACAACACGTCTTTCAGCGGCAAATGGGACGCTTCTTCGCAATACCGGATGCGTCACTTTCTCCGCTTCCACTAAAGATGGCCCATGTGCGTTGATCAATGCTATTCTGTCGCCAGATCTGGATGGTATTCCTCTCATTGGTTGGCAAGATTTGATGGCTCTCAATGTGCTCCCAACCAATTTTCCTTCACCAATCAGCATGGAAATGCCACTTCTTGTTGGAACCGTGAGTGATGACAAGGAAGGTTTTATTCATGATGATGTCGCTGAGGACGATTGCGTGGGGAAGGATTCCATTGGGCGGAATAGCCTTTACAATATCTGTGGTGGCGGGGCTAGCATTGCTGAACGACTTAGCGAGATCACCAATGCTTACAGAGATGTCTTGTGCTCTTCTCTAGGTGAAGTTTCCGGTACAATTAAGGGACCAAAGATGAAAATCATAGTCGACAAGTCCAAGAATATCAAGCCTTGCCAAGTGACTACGGCACGCCAAATACAGTTCCACGTTGCTGACATGGCTGATGAACTCGTTGCAGAACTTAAGGAAGCAGGAGTCATAGTCCGTTGTGATATCCCTACAGATTGGACTTCACCTGCTCACTTCGTCATCAAACCCGGAGGAAAGAAAGCAAGACTGGTCACTGACTATAGACAACTGAACAAGGCTATCCAGAGGCCCATACACCCTTTTTTCTGCTCCGGACTTAGTCCGAAAAGTACGCCCGGAGAGTAAGTGGTTTATAAAACTTGATGCGATACATGGATACTTCCAGGTTCCTCTTGACGAGGAATCTTCTCTCTTGACGGCGTTCCTACTCCCTAGCGGAAAATGGCGGTACACAGTTGCTCCCATGGGCCTCAATAGCAGCTCTGATGAATTCTGCATCCGCACGGACCGCGCTGTTGCTGGACTTGGAGACTGGCTCCTAAAGATCGTTGACGACCTTTGTATCCAAGCCCCTACAGTGGATATCGCGCTGGAACGATTGATTGTCGTTTTGGATCGGTGCCGCGATGCTGGAATAAAGCTATCATTAGAAAAGATGGAACTGGGTCAGGAAATCAAATTCGCTGGTTTCATTTTGAATTGTGGCGGCGTGAGCCCTGATCCCGCCAAGCTGACCTCCATTAGAGATTTTCCAACACCTACCAATATCACTGAACTTCGTTCGTTCCTTGGTTTAGCCAATCAGCTTGGATCTTTTCTCCCTGATCTTGCCCATGCCACAGTACGGATTCGGGAACTCCTCAAGAAGTCAAATGCATTCTTGTGGCTCCCCGTTCATGAGGAGGAATTTCGTCAAGTTCGAAAGCTTCTATGCTCTTCCAAGCTAGTCAAAGCCTTTGATCCGCGCCTGCTCACAGAGTTACTGACAGATGCCTCACGCCTTCATGGATTAGGATATGCCCTTGTCCAACGTGGGGAAAATGGACGTCCCAGATTAATCCAATGTGGATCTTGCTCGCTATCCCCTGCCATGCGCAATTATGCCACAATTGAACTAGAGGCTACTGCTATGATGTGGGCAACTCTTAAATGCGATTACTATCTCCGAGGCATTTCGCATTTCTGTATAGTGACAGATCACAAACCTTTGGTTGGAATATTTGGAAAGCAACTTGGAAATATGAATAATGATCGACTTCAACGGATACGTGAGCGCCTCGTTATTTATTCATTTGACGTGATTTGGTCGGCTGGAAAAGAACACCTTATCGCCGACGCTCTTAGTAGAGCTCCGTTCTTCCCTCCTGATCCTTCACTGGAGATGCCCATTCAGACAATTGACGCTGAAGATCCGGCCCTATCAGTCATTCTTGACAATCTGGATGAGGAATATAGGCAATTACAAACATGCGTGCTTGGGGGTGAACTTGATTTGCCCCTGCTATCCCCTTTTAAGAGTATGTTTGACGAAATGGCGGTTGAAAGCGGGTTTATAGTTGCTGGCAATCGTCTCTTCATTCCACGGCCAGCAAGACGTGCCATACTCGACCTATTACATTTGTCCCATTCCGGGATCAATAAAACATGTGAACAAGCATCTCAGTTGTTCTTCTGGCCGGGAATGCATAATGACGTTCGACTACGTGTGGCTTCGTGCAAAAAATGCGTGTCGGTTCTCCCTTCACAAGGAAATGAAACCATCAAGTCAGCCGCGCACACCGCAGAGGCTCCTATGCAACGAATTGCGATTGATCTTTTTCACTTGGAAGATGCTACATTTTTGCTTATGGTTGACCGTTTCAGCGGCTTCCCCTTCGTTGCTCGCCTCTCCTCCACAACAACAACGGCCATTTGTGATGTTCTTCTCAGTTGGTTCTGTGAAGTTGGTTTGCCCGCTCACATCAAATCGGACAACGGACCACAATTTAGAAAGCCTTTTGCAGACTTCTGTAAGGAATTTGGAATACGCCATGAGACATCATCGCCATATCATCCACGCAGCAATGGTTTGGCGGAGTCGGCTGTCAAGGCAATGAAAGGTCTCTTGCGAAAAGTTGGCGGTTCAATATCGAGCAGAGCATTCCGTGAGGCACTCTTAGCATGGCGCGTGACACCTCGCACGGATGGATTCAGCCAGGCATTCGGTTTTTACGGACGACACTTACGAACACGCGTCCCTGATATTCGCAAGCCGGTTAGCAATCCTGGAGGTGAATTTCATCACCCACGTTTAGCTGCCGCTCAGGTAGCAATGGGTAGCGCCGGTGGTAAAGACCTTAAGCCACTGTTTCCAGGAGATCTGGTGCATTATCAGCACCCAGTTGATGGCAATTGGTGTATTGGTGGAACCGTTTTGAACGTTTGTGAATCGGGGCGCTCATATTCAATTGATACTCCTTCTGGTGTTTTTCGTCGAAATCGTTGCTTCTTGCGTTTGGCAAATGACTCATATCCAGATAAGCAAGAAGAAGGAATGCCTAATGCTCCTTCAACACCTCTCCGAATCCCACCACGCCGAAGTGATCGGAAAAGAGTGAAACATGTTGCATTTCAAGCTTGAAGTCCTCTTGGTGTTATCCTTATTACTATTTTTGCATTATTTGATATTTTTTTGCGAGTTATTGCTTTTATATTTATATCAGACTACATCGAATATTTTATATATGTGACAAACAGTTCGAAGTTAAAGGGGGGTTGTTATATAGTCGCGTCATGCAACCTCAGAGTTCTTGTATCGAGCAGTTGAATGGAACAATAAAGACTCATTCACGTTTCATCTTCATCGTGGTTACGTCTCCCTTAATTCTGCTTCTCCATTTCTGTTATATAAGTTATATTATCTATAAATCTATAGTTTCTTACAAGCGTCTTTGTTGATTCTTCCTGGCCCACCACCCAACATGCTTCATACACTTCCAGAGGAGGAACCCGATATAACGGCTTTGAAGACAAAATCAGGAGTTTCAATCGGCGACGAGTGGGGCAACTTCATTGAGCGCTATGGTCGTTGGGACATAATTGTGCCCAAAGTGTGCAAGATCATCAAAAGGTTATTGGCTTTCAAAGAGCGAGCTCTTCGAATTCAGGCTAATGATGGGACTGGAGCATTGATGAGTGATCAAGACCCAAGAAAAAGAGCTGAGATCGCCCTCATTAAGGATGCTCAAAATAAAGAGTTTGCAAGAGTTTGCAAGCTCAGACACGCGGATTTTCCCGCAGATTTCCGCCACCCGGTCCTGCTTCCATTTTCCCACCCTTTGAGTACCGCAGTTCTAAGCATTTCCATCGAGAATCACGTCATCAAGGGCGTCACATCACAGCAGGAGCCTTAAGAGCAGGCGGATTTCACATTGAAAGGGGAGGTCAATTGATAAGGAAACTGATGGGATCTTGCCTTCTGTGCAGGAGGCTTCGAGCTCCACTAATGGACCAATACATGGCAGATCTCCCAAAGGACAGGTTGGAAAATGTGGCGCCCTTTACAAATTGCGGTCTTGACGTGTTCGGCCCGTTCCAAGTATCCGAGGGACGAGCTACAAGGGCTCGCATTGGCACAAGCAAAGTTTGGGCACTGATATTCACATGTCTTACATCAAGGGCAATACACGTCGAAATGCTCTCAGGCTTGGATACCTCATCTTTCTAAAATGCCATGCGCCGTTTTACGGCCATTAGAAGAAAATGCAAACATTTGCGGAGTAACAGAGGGACAAACTTCATCGGGAGCTACGATCAAGATCTAGATCTGTGCGAAATTCAAGCGGATCTCAAACTGAAAGGAGCACGTGGACCTTCAACCCACCCGACGCGTCCCATTTTGGTGGTATTTGGGAGCGCAAAATTGGACAAATTCGCCGGTGTTTGGAAGCAACTATGTTGATTGCTGGTCCAAGGCTGCTCTCTAGAGATGAATTGCACACTTTCGTGATGGAGGCCATGGCCATAGTAAATTCAACCCCATTATGGGTGGTGTCAAACGACCCAAATGACCCACTTCCCATATCTCCATCGGCCTTATTGACTTTAAAGGAGGATCCCTATCTGACCTTATTCGATGAACGGGATCAACAAAGGCATGGACCCCGTAGATGGCGAAGAGTACAGTATCTTGCCGATCAGTTCTGGCTCAGATATCAAAGAGGATACCTCCAATCCTTGCAACAACGAAATAAATGGAATAAGGAGAGAAAACTTTATAATGGCGACTTTGTTCTCATGCGACAGAAGAATCTCAAACGAGGGTGTTGGCCGTTTGCCAAGATTATTGAACTTCTACCAAGCGTAGATGGCCTAGTTAGATCAGCCGTCATCGAAGTCGCAAAATCTGAACCCGGCAATGGCCCATGCAAGATCTTACGCTTTACAAGACCAGTATCCAGTCTGGTATTTTTGGCATCTACAAAGGAAAAGGATTAGCAATCCAATAAATAAGGTCCGTGTGAAACGGACGGGTGGGGAGTATGCTGGATGAGACGGCATCCCTGTAAAAGTTTGATTGACGCGGCAAGCCTGAATGCGGAAATTTCACCATGCAAAAAGGACAAGAGAAAAGGCGAGCCCCGAATTTATCGTGTTCATTGGTTTTTACCGCAATGGTGGTTCATCCTAATATTTGAGAATAAATGCGAGTTAAAACACCGGAAAAGATACACTATCCCGAATTCTGCTCCGGACATTTCTCTTTCCGATTTTTTGTATTTTTATTTGTTATTTTCGTTTGTTTGGTATGCTTTTGTATGTTTGTTCTTCATTGTTATTTGTTCGTTTGTTCATTTTCCATCAGAAGTATTTACGTAAGGGTGCACTGACGAGATAAACTTTTGCCTCCGCATGTGCAAACTCGTCAAATATTTTAAATATTGGTTATCAACACCTTTGTTCCGCGACTTTCTTCGCTAAATTGTCAATATGAAAATGTGGCATATCTCAAAATATACTTTATTTAAAAATGAGGCTCAGGCAAAAAGCCTTGGCTTTATCAGTTTTTTTTTTAAGTAACGCAATGCCAGTAGATTCGTCATCTAATTTTGGGAGAAAATGACATTGAATTTTTTAAGAACGTAAAGTTGTGGAATGGGTAAGAACACTTTAAAGACAAGGATTTTTGGACTTTTTTTGACCAAGGGCCCCTTTACACCGTTTAAGGGCCTATGGTGGTGACAAATAAAATTAAGTGGATAAAAAGGTTCAGATTGAGAAATCTGATACTTTTTCTCCATCAGAAATTTCAGCAGGTTTACTTTCATAAAATTAAAGTCTAAAAGATAAAGGAAGCATCCTTTTCTGAGGATTAGTTCTGGGAATGTTTGGTTCTCAACCTACCCAACATTAATTAAGCATGAGCAAACACATTTTGGTATGGGAAGAGATGAAAGTATTGATTTATTGTTTCTCATTGACACTAGCCTAGTCTTCAAGTTAGACAAATAATAATCACAATGTCTTATTAGAGTTGGATGGACAATATATAACACCTTGAATTTGACAATCACCTTTAACGTTTGTTTCCCTTTCCATGCTTGGAAACAGAGGATGAGTTATTTATTTGAACAGTTCGATAAGAATGTACTAAAATCTAAAGTTTTCTATGAAATTGAAAACGATGGAAGTTAACAAGCTCAAAAACAGAAACAATGTCCCTGATAAAACGCCATGATATTAACGTGGGAAAATCGTTTAGTTCTACTTAGGGAACCTTGGCTTTGACCGTCAAGGCGCATTTTGTAACAGCCGTGAAAAAGTTCATGAATCCCGTGTCCTTGGGCTTTTCTAATCCCCTTTTCAATTTATTTTTCATCACGGCCACAAATTCACGGTTACTCAATCCTCCATCCCCGTCTTCATCAAAGATGGTGAAAATAACGTTGACAACGTGATCTGATAAGTCAACGTCAGCTGTCACTTTGGCCACGTGTTTCAGGGTTCTCTGATCGATCGATGCCCCAGCCAAATTGTGGAAACACAAGGCCTTCTCAACATCTTCAATGTGCATTAATAGATAAAAGATGTTGATGTACTCCTCCAATGAGATTCCTGGAAATTGGTGCTCTTCAGTTGTCTTGAAGGCTTTTTTGACCCGCTTCAACGTTGAACTTCGCTTTTTTGGTGCGTAATCCGCGTAAGTGAGAAGTAGTTCGGCAAATTGCTTCTCTGAGATATTTCCATTTTCGTGGACAGGGTCCTTGCGTGAGAACTCCATGGCTAATATATCTCGTTGTAGATGAGTTTGAAAAGCCAAGAAGCGTTCGATTGTCAATTTTCCTTGTCCATCCGAGCCTAAAATATCAATTTTGAAGAACAATTCAACACTTGCGACAACCTTATTTGCAAAAAAAAAATATCGAAGTATTCCAAGGTTGCACAAATATGGAAAAAACATACCGAGGGTAAATCTTGCCCATCTTGTACGCCTATTTCTCGTAAAATACTTAATTACTCCACTTTTGTGCATAATTTTCTTTTTGTTATGTATTGTGATCAAGTTACCAAGAAAAGACTTTTGTCACATCAGATGTTAAAATTTCTGCATCAAAATAAGGTTAACCTCATTCCTTTTCGTAGTTCAGTTTTAAAAAAATTTTGGGGACTGCTTTTAATATTTGAATTTTTTTTCAATTACTTACCAAAAAAATAATTGGAGAGGGCTGTGTTTGTTTTCTTGAGTGTGCTTCCGGTGTTGCCGTGGTCACGATGTTTCTTTCCACTGGAAGTCGTTTGGCGGATGATTTCTTGAACTTTCTCGAACTCCTCCACATCCACATCACCATCTCCATTCAGATCGAACATGCGGAAAGCAATTTCAAATTGCCGCCTGAAAAGATTTCCATATCTATTTAAACTTGTGACTGGAATAAATACAGGTCTTTAACAAAACTTTTGGGATTTTTTTTCATCGTTATACACACTTCGCCAGCTTTTGCAAATTAACATACATTGGAAATAAGGTCAACCAAGATATTTTATCTGAATCTTTTCATTATGCTTCAAATTTTGGAAAAGATCTGAGAGACAGAGAAAAGTTTATTGTTATTGATTGTTAATTGAAAGATAAAAATGTTTCACGCTGAAAATTTAAAGCCGTACGTTATAAAATATAATACAACAGAAAACAATAAGGTCACCTTATTGTTCTTTGAAATATATTTTCATGTATTTTTTTTAATTTGTTATCTCTCTATTTATTTTTGAAATCAAAGTTTATTTTGCAGGGCAAATCTTGAATTATGAATTAGAAAAATTGAAAAGATAACCGCAATTGGTTGATTTGCAAAGATTTCCAAAGAACTTAATCATCTAAGATGATTGATTGATCCATTTAAGCATGTTACGCTTTTTTTGTTCACGATAATGAACTGGATACCGTTCAGAAAAGTGCAATTCGTTGGATTGTGAAAGCAAAAAGAATAGACCACACAAGCAAAGCATTCAAAAGGCTGAATATTCTCAAAGTTCGTGATCTAATACGAGTAAAACGACTGAAATTTATGTTTCTTTGTTTAAATGATGTAACACCTCGAATCATAAACGCCTTTTCTTTTGGAGTTAGGAGGGGTGGAGACATTCGTTTTGACCTTCCATTACACAGACCGTCCTGGTTTAAAAAATTACCACACTATGATTTTCCTAGAACCTGGAACGAGTATACATTTGAAAAAGAGCTTCAGTTTTCTACATGTAAGTATTCGATGAAGCAATGGGTCCGGCATCTGACTGAATCAATCATTTCGTCTTATCCCACCATATGTAACATCAAACAATGCTTCTCTTGTAAAAGTCATTCAAACTCTTCCTGATTCCCTACCGCACGAATCGTCCGAGAGCAGCGGTTGGATGCAATGGCAGTGGACCCTCATGAGCATTCCAAAGGACAATCGGGTTTTTGTGGATATTGCAAGCTTTATGAAGACATTTCTATGATCTGTACCAGCCTCTTGAAAGCAAGCCTTATGGCTTAAGAGGTTCATGGGTCGTTTTCCCTTCTCTTTTTCTTTCATTTTTAATCTTATTTTATATAACTTATGTTAAAAAAGACCCAATACATACTTACATAAACAACATATCGAAATTTGTATTTCTATGAAAACATATAAGCGAACAACAATTTGATTCTCCAATCATCCTTTCGAACAATTATACCACGTGGCAAACCAAGTTGCTAGTTGTCGTTCAGCTAGTTGTCCTTCAAAACACAGCAGTATGTCGTATCTGTTGATGCATCCAGATTTCTATGATCCTTGATTAATCCAAGGATGGCACTAACCCAATCGGAAGCAATGGAAATCTAGCGGAACTTTTTTTTCTTCGCAAAGAACTTATGTTTTATTTTGCAATGATCAGTCCCAATCCAACCCCAATTGTTTAAATTATTATATTAGACTAAAATGAAAAAGAAAAGATTAGAAACAATCAGAATAGTTTGCACCTCAGGAGAAACACAACAGAACATCTCTTCATACAATAATCACATGTGATTTGAGAATGATAAAACTAAGAAAGACAAAAAAATTACTTTGAAACTTTGACTGTAGAAACTACTGACCAATTTTTGAAATTGAGTTCATCCAGGAATGTAAACTTTCTTTGTTTTCATAAAAAATCTACAAAGCAACAAGAGGTTTTTAAGAAGTGTTTGTGCCTTGTTTTTAGCCGTTTTTTTTGTTTCTCCAGAAGATCAAACATCAACTCTTTGTTTCTTGGATTCATTCTAACTTAATATTTCTACCAAGAGGGTTTATTTAACCTTTTGATTGTTCCCTCCACAATTTACTAACACAACAGAATACTCTTCACTTGGATTTAAACAAATAAAACAAAATAAATCCTAAATTGAAATGAGGAATCCCTACTGAATCATATCAGAGCCAACTATGGCTTGAGTTTTGGTGAGTAAATATCCCTGATATCACTATCTTGTTGAAAAAAAACTGAAACCAATTTTTGTGGTCATTTATTTCAAAGAATCACAAAACGCATGATGCTAGCAAATCAAAACCAAATACACTCCTAGTGATGTGAATGATGTGCCAGAATGGCCTTTCATACTTTGCATAAAACATTGCTATTGAGGACTTATTAGAAAAAATATAATCGCACGAACATTGAAAAAGACACAATGAAAACCCTCTTGCTAAGTCTAAACTTGAAAAAAATCCACAAAATACTCTCTGACAGTGCGTCTACAGTTTTTCTGCACCCTTGGCATCATTCTTTGGACTTGGATTTTCAAGGATCTGATCTTAATTTTTAGACCTTGAAGGTGCCACTAGTTCCTTAAATGATCTTAGGCCTCTTGGTTAAGCAAATTTACTTTGTTCTTGTCATGTGAAGCCGTTTTAAAGAAATGATCGAAGATAAATCTTTGTTTCTTGCTCCTCCTCGCATTTTTTTCTTTTGGTCGATTTCTTCTTCAATCAACACCAACCAATCAGAAGTGAGAATCCAAAATGAGATGATCATAACTATGACCTTCTTTAACTAACTTATGTTTAGGTGTCTCAAATGGTTTCAAACTTATGTGCCATTTGGCTATTTCTACTTCTCCTTGACAACCATATTCTCTTGAACAATTATTCCCCAATCTAAGCACTTCCTCGCTATCTCCATTGCTCTTGCTATATGAAGACGCCCTCTGGAAAGTTCGTGGACCCTATTTATTTGGAAAAATTGCCTTCCTGTCGTAAGGCATTTAGCTCGCTGTTTTAACATCCAATTGACCTTTAAAACTGGCATGATGATGTCAAATTTTGGTAACACTGAAAAGTTTGTTTACGAAGATTTGTTAGAAATATAGGGCTCGTAGTAAAAAACCGCAGCCAACTCAAATAACGAACAATTTATGTTCGAATTAACAAAAGTTTATGCCTACATTAACTTCAGCCGGCTCAAATTTTTACCTTTGCACCAAATACTTTTGTCTAAGATAAAAGTTCTCACATTAATTTAGTCTTCCTTTCTTTTCTTTTTGTGGAATGGGAGAACTAGCCCCCAATGAGCCTTTGAAAGTGACAATGAGGGTGAATGGCCACCTCTTTGTTCAACCGCCACTTTGCTCTGTTTGGAGCCTTTGAAGCTGGTGGTCCTTAAAAATTGGATGTGGCCAAAGTTTTTGACAAGAGGGATCAAAGAACAATTTTGAGAATCCTTTTCTTCTCACGAAGATCTAAAACACCCCTCTTTTTTTCAAGAAAGTAGTGAACATTTGAGGCATAAACCCTTCTGGTTACAATCTTCTAAAAGAAAAGCAGAGGCATTTAACTAGAGAGATTGGGAACTGTCCAAATCGTGTACAAATTTTATAATGTGTTTTGCCTTAGGGGCTTCAATTGATATTCGCCCATATTTCAAAGGTACAAAGGCACATGAGGGCCTCTGACCGGTAAAATATCAAGATTTGTCGTAGAATACATCCTTCTAAAAGACGAAAAAATAGTTTATCATTTTTGCAAGTCCGACACACTTTCACCTATGTGGATTTATTATCATTTATGAGCACATCATCCATCCATTTGTGCAAATGGAAACAATTTTGGGTAATGTTTTTAGGAGTGGCTACCATGAAAGCTAATTACTAGAGCCAAGATTTTTAGGTGAAAAATTAGAAAATAATTTTTCACCTTTTTTACTGCTTTTGATGGAAATTTTTTTTTTTGCCCTTTTTAGCAAAAAAAAAAAATATTTTTTTTGATACTTTTTGGGACAAAAGGTTAATAAATGCCGAGATTTACAACATTTACCACCTGGTTTAGAGAAAGTGATTTCTAACTTAGTGAAAAATGGTCATATTTATACTATCACTAAGGAAGGGCATTGATTTAAATTCACATTTAATTTCAAGAGGCTAGAGGCAGTTCTTTGAAAAATGTAGAAAGGAGTAAAATTTACAATTATTTTTTTCCATTGGCCTTCCAAAGAAAAAGGTTGGTAGTGCATTTTTTAAAGAATTGGCTTCTGGGCACTGCGCAAAAAAACAGCGCATTGGAGGTTTTGTGAGTCAATCAAATTTGGCGCCTCAAATGACAAGCTTGTAAACTTGTCCATGTTGAAAATGATGGTTCAAATGGCACAACTTGGTAAGAATGTGGTGTGGGCGTGGTATGGTAGTCGACTGCGCCATGCAGTGTGAGGCTACTGAGTGAATAATACTTCACAATATATATTCCGATATGTCGGGTATTGAAGGATCATGCAAGGCTGATGCAATAGTCACCTAGTATTTCATCTGAAGATGATGCAAGAGCTACCTCGTGTTGCATGAGAAGATGATGCAGCAGACCGCGTATTTCAATATCAATTGTTTGATGATCAGTTATGTTCGAGACTTCGACTAATAAAGAACTTTGCGAACATCACATGGCGCAGTCTAAAAGGTTATCCCGAACTGACAAACGCCGTTCCAAGCCCACGGAACTTGAGAATATGTAAGGGTGGTTGCGTGTGGAGTCTATCAATCTGACACGCCGTGATGCCCGTGACCCGCAAAGAAGGTGAGGCCAAAGAGCTTCAAGATCAATTGGCCGCAATCTTGGCTGCCCAAGCAACAAGTGATAAACGGGCCCAGGAAGCGTTGATGGCAACAGAGGAACGGGCCCGCGCCACACAGGAGGCCAACAATCGAAAGTTTGAGGAAATACAGAGGACCATGGAAAGTTTGAGGCTGACCATAGGGGCCCACCAATCGCCGGATGTTCCACCTCTCCCTACGGTGCAAGGGGACCAGGGAGGGGGAGGCGTTGAGTTCGAACAGCAGCCAGTTAGTTCGGCCAACCATGTGGCCCGACCCCTCAATCCGGGACACTTAGAAATGTTAGACCGTGATGTGACGAGCCAAACATTGAAAAGCTGGAGGCGCGTGTGGAATGGCTTTGTGGATCAACACCAAGTGGGTGTTTACCCGGTGGAACAGCAGCATGGTACAATTATGTCCCGATTTTCCTTAGATCTGGTTCGAATCATGGAGCTGAATTGTGATGTCGACTTAGATGACAAGTCCAAGACACCAGAGGAGATTCTAGACTCGTTGGCGCGATACTTAAAGAGTCTTGATCATCCGGCCAAAGATAGAATTGCTTTCAACAAAAGAGTTCAGCAGGAGGGTGAATCCATCACTGAGTTCCGGGTGGCCCTTGAGGACAAGGCTAATAGAGCGGAGCTCTGTAGCTCATGCCGAGACACGGTGTTGTCGACTCAGCTATTGAGGGGCCTTTGCAGTGATGACATTCGTCAATCAGTCTTAGCCGTTGACCCATTCCCAGATTTCCAAGGGGTTCTCAAGAAATGTTTATTGGAGGAAAGAAGTCGGCGCGACCAAGCTCCCTTCAAAGTGAGGAGCAAAGACAATAACAATAACATTCACGTTGTGCGGATTCGCAGACGATCTAGAGGACAACAAGGCCGATCCATGTCACGAGATGGTTTAGAGCCAAACCGCAAGTGTGGGCGGTGTGGACGCCACCATGAGCCCAAGAGCTGTCCTGCATATGAGAAGACGTGCAATGCTTGCCATCAAAAGGGGCATTTTGCACAGCACTGCAAAGCCAAGAAAAACAAAGTGGGGACAATCTCAGTAAACCTTCTGACCAGTGGAAAAAGCGCTCCTAGAGTCCCAATTTACCTCAAAACCCCATACAAGTCAGCAAAGATAATGGCCTTGCCTGACTCTGGGGCGGATGTTTGCGTTATGGGAAAAAACAGTGCTGACAGTTTTGGCATGGGACCACGAAAGATACAGCGCAGCGGTGTAGTTGCAATAGCTGCTGATGGCTTACCCATGGATATTCTGGGGGAGTTTATGGCAGAGGTCCAGTTTCAGGGGCGCAAGGAACAAGTGCTCTTTATAGTCTCTTCGGAATGTCAGCATGACATCATCCTGTCTTGGGCTGCCAGTGTCGCTTTGGGTATACTCCAGTATCACCCCGAAATATCACCCCTGGCCGGTCCACCAACTCTCCAAAGGACACGATGGAACGAAAGAGCTACAGTTCAGACCATCACGGAACCCACCCCACAACAGGTGGAAACGATGAAGCAACAACTTATGGACGAGTATCACGATGTTTTTTCACGTTCCCAAGACGATGTGCTTCCTCCCCAAAATTGTCCACCCATGACTATTGAGCTCCAGAACAATGCCACTCCAACATGCCGAACGGGAATGAGACAAATCCCATTGGCCTATCGGGATTTGGTCAAAGGAAAAATTGATAAAATGGATGGCATGCACCTAATTGAAAAGGTGACTACACCAACCGAGTGGTGCCACCCATTAGTTGTTGTGCCAAAGAAGAATGGGGATGTTAGGATTTGCGTCGATTTTACGGCGTTAAACAAGTTCGTCAAACGACCCAACTACCCCGTCTGAACTCCCAAAGAGGCAATCAGTCAGATCCCGCCTGGAATGAAGTATTTCACAACCATGGATGCTGCTCATGGCTATTGGCTAATCGAGTTGAGTGCAGAGGCGCGAGTCCTGACCACATTCATGACCCCATGGGGAAGATACAGGTTTTTGCGTTGTCCCATGGGACTCATTTCTACTGGGGACTACTACAATATGCGTACTGAAGAGGCCTTGCTGGACATGGACAATGTTGTTAAGGTGGTGGATGATGTAGCGGTATTCAGCTCAGCCTTTACCCAACATGTTGCAGCTGTCCGATCAATCCTTCAAAGGTGCCGGGAACACCGCATCACACTGAACAAATCTAAATTTGTCTTTGCTCAAAGTGAGGTCCCATTTGCGGGGTACATCCTGTCAGCATCAGGGGTTGGACCTGACCCAGACAGATTGGCGGCTGTGGCAAAATTTCCAAGACCCACAAATATCACCCAAATGCGATCCTTCATGGGTTTGGTGGAACAGTTGGCGGATTTCTCCAACAATATTAGCGCGGCGGCAGGGCCCCTTCGTCCCCTATTGAAAGCAAAACATAAGTTTGTGTGGGGAGATGATCAGGAACAGGCATTTAAACAAGTAAAGACAGTGCTTACTACTGTTCCTATTCTAGCGCACTATTGCCCAGGGCGACCATTGGTCCTTCACACTGATGCGTGGAAGGGCCTGGGGTTTGCCTTGCTCCAAATGGATGAAGATGGCCATGCAAGGCTACTTCAAGCAGGATCACGGTTCATCACAGAGACAGAGGCCCGATATGCTATGATAGAGTTGGAATTGTTGGCTGTGACATGGGCAATGAGAAAATGTCGCATTTACCTCTCAGGACAGCCAGATTTTGAATTGGTTGTGGACCACCGACCACTTATCTCGATTTTGGACCAGCAGTCACTCGATGAAGTGGAAAATCCACGCCTACAGAGATTAAAAGAACGAACGTTGGGCTACATTTTCCATACAGTGTGGAGCAAAGGAACAAATCATCGCATTGCGGATGCGCTGTCGCGGGCTCCAGTGGCAGAGCCATCCCCCGAGGACATCCTAGAAGAGGAAAAGCTTCGATATGGATCTGAAATGGTTCGCATCATCGCCAAAGTCAGATTAACAGAGGAAGACGAACCCGCTCACTTGCGGGACCCCACCCTTCAGAGAATAAAAGACTTAGCTGACCAAGACGACCTATATCAGCAAGTGATCAAGGCGATAATCAATGGGTTCCCACACACATCCGTTCCACCTGCCCTAACGCCATATGCGCGTTTGGAAATGGATCTACAGGTGGAAGACAATTTAATCCTCTATAAAGGACGCGTGGTGATTCCACAAGCAGGTCGCAAAGAAATGTTGCAATTGTTGCATGCTGCACACCAAGGCGTCGAGCGGACCAAGAGGCGTGCACAGCAGAGTGTTTTCTGGTCGGGCATTTCATCGGACATTCAATCTACCGTAGAGGCATGTTATGCATGTCAAGAATCAAGACCCTCCCAGGCAAGGGAACCACTGAGATGGGAAGACCCACCAATTCGGCCTGGGCAAGATGGTTCGACAGATTTATTCTCGGTGGCTGGAAAAAAGTTCTTAGTGTACTGTGATAGATTTTCAGGATGGCCCGCTGTCGTTCAATGGCCACATGACCCCAACACAAAACAGGTGGTGAAAGCCCTGCAGGAGATTTTTTCCACCATTGGGATTCCAATCCGCCTGCGTAGTGACGGAGGCCCACAATTCAAATCCAAAGAGTTTCAATTGTTCCTCTCGAAATGGGGCATCACGTGGGCCCCATCGTCTGTAGAGAACCCGTCCTCCAATGGCCATGCCGAAGCCGCAGTCAAGGCCATGCAAGCTTTAGTGCTTAAGACAGGAGGCAACATCACAAATGAGGCTTTCCACATCGGATTGTTAGAATGGAGAAATACCCCAAATGTTACGGGCAAATCGCCGGCGCAAATCATGTTTGGCCGGCCATTACGAGGCCTTCTCCCAGTTCATCCCTCCCAGTTGACTAATAAAGAACTTTGCGAACATCACACGATAGAAATTCAAACAGTCTCAAATAAGGATAAAAAGCGTGTCAGGTGAATCGGGATTCTCAGGGTGACCTCGGTATACTTCAACATTCCAATACGTTCACCAATGTAAGTGCTTCTATTGTAAAAGGCGCACAATAAGAACCTCTTTTTTTACTTTTTTTTGGTTATTTTCTTCACCTATTTACCACTTTTTTTGGCTTTTTTCTTCACCTAAAAATCCTGGCTCTACTAATTACTTTTACATTAAAGCATATATACGTAATTTCAATCTTTAATAGAACATGATATGATGTTGCTCGAGTGAGGGTCGAAATTGTCTCCAAGTGAAAAAACAAATCAGTTGAGAATGGTAGGGTAGAGGGCTAACAGAGAAATGACAATCCAAAATATTCATGCGTCACCAAGCCTGCACTGTGTGTGCAATTGGATTTGACAACGTGATTCAAACCAGAACTTGCGTTTTCAGGGAGTCAATTGCAAAATTGCTCATTTAACTGTTTTGCTCAGACAAGAGCAAATCAAGTCACTGGACAACCTTGCTGCTGGACTGATCAAGTCTCACTTATAAACGACACAAAAATTAATTCAAGGTTGCGTGAGCAAAAAAGGGCAAAGTTCCGTTGTGAGGTGGGGAAGACAAGATTCCTACCATTAATGCGTTGGCTTTATATTACTTTCACTCTTTTCGTTTAAACATAATGTTTTGCATATTCTTTTGGCAAACTATTTTGTTTTCAAAAGTTTTTGTAAATCAATTTTAAATGTGCGAAAATGGCCTTTGAACTTCCCTGCTCCTTCAACAAGATGGGGCTGCTTGACATACCACACAGCTTGTTCAAAATTATTGTCTTTTCTCATTTCTGAGACAAGGATAAATGTCCTCATTCATCTCCAGGCCTCAATTGGATGAAAATTTCCATCTAGTCCATTCTGAAGAGGCTTTGGGTCAAACTGATTAAGGTACAACCCTGTGGGAATATTGAAGGCCGTGGTGAAGACCAAAGGTGGCCATTATGTAAATCGAACTTTTGTTTGCTTAGGTTATGCATCTGGGATTGTAGTTATGTGACAACGCCTTTGATTGAATGGATGAATTTTAGGCGATATACCCTGTAGAATCAAAGGTGACACGGCATTCTGGGGAAAGTTGGTTTCTCTACCTTAAATGAGAAGCAAATTTAACATTGGAGAAGCAATGTTTACATTCTGGCAATGTCTTCCCCACCTCACAACGGAACTTTGCCCCTTTTTGCTCACGCAACCTTGAATTAATTTTTGTGTCGTTTATAGGTGAGACTGATCAAGTGTGTTGAAAACAAATCTCCACTGACTGAACTGGAGTGACATTTCTCTGTTAGCCCTCTAGGGTAGCGTAAAATGTTGGCGAGTTAAAGTGGCTTTCTTTACTCCATCCAAGGATCTGGTTTCTTTTCACACAATCTATGTAATGATAATTGCAATCTTATGCATTATTTTCATACAAAAAATTCTTAAGTTTTGAACAAAGCCTAAATTAGGATGTCCAAACATAAAGTACTAATCAACCTAACTTAACCTTCGAATAGTTAAGCAACCTCACATCAAAACCATTAATTATAAAATGAATAGTCATTGCGTAAAATCCCGTCTACCATTTATTTTATCTCTTTTATCATCCTTGTGATGCCTGAGTTGAACATTTAATAAACAATATTGTATCACGTCCCTCCATTTTGATAAAAACCTATATGTATTTACCTTCATACCCAACCAATCATCAAGAGCTTTCAAACATAGTAAATTGCAAATGGTTCATCACGATATAAAGTCTTCGGAATGGTATCTCAAGTTTTGAGTTTTTTACCTTGACGTTGAGAGAATCGTGAGTAGGAAGACATAATCAGAGAATGAGATCAACCCATGAGCCCCCAAGTGATGGAAGATGGAGCTTTCGTCCAGATCGTCGTCCAAGTTGGACACGCCCACGGCTGGATCAAACTTTCGGAATTGGTCCAATCTGAGACCTTCTGGTTGAAGAACACCTGGCGTTAACGATCGTAAAAAGTCTCCTGGAGTCATGTAAATCTGAAAGGGGTGCATTGGATGAATGAAATCAGCGTACTTCAAATCTCAGGAATCTTCAACAAGTTTAAGGGGAAAGTCTTATTTTCTTATTTCTTTGATGCGATAAAAGTTGTTTTGGAGGGAATTTGAATGTCAAAACTGTGTTCCCCAAAGTAAACAAATGTTTCGAGGCATGTCTTGCAATAATTTCAGAAACTGGGAAAGTAGCTAAAATCTTAAAATGCAAAAAAATGTTGAATGACCTCAAAATATTGGAGCATATTTTGGATTCGAAATGTAAAACAATATGAAAATCTATTTTCTAAACCACCAGGTAATTCACAAGAAACAAAACAATAACTCGAAAATGGTTGATCTTGGAAAAAATATGCTCAAAGCTTAATTAGATGCAGCAGATTTTTTTTTTCGTTAAAGTCACCTTATTTCCGACATAAGAGCCAAATTTTGGAAGGGACTAAGAGTCACGAACGCTGTTTTTAAAAATTAGTGTGTAAAAGTCGTCGTTTTAATTTTAAACTGGGAGGAGATTCGACTCTTGGAGCCCAATGTTTGTTTAAGCATAAGCCCTGAAAGTGAGGCTTATAAATGGCTCCAATCACGAGTTATGAATGTTTTTGAACACCTGGTAGTTATCATTAAAGTTATAAACATCTTTTGCATATATATCAGAGCAAGAATGAAAATGTGATTTTTCCCTTTGCTTTTGGGACAAAACCAAATTTTAAAAAAAATCTTGCCACCGTCAAAATTGGGCACCGAGTTCGAAAGTCGACAAATTGTCCCTTTCCGCTGTCGTTTTGCAAGTTGTTGGGAGACCGTCAACAATATTGCTTCGACAGTCCTTATAAAAACTTTTCCAGTCAAAAAGATAAACTTTCGGTACCCAAATTTACCTCTCCATCGCTCTGAGTGCTCCGGTAGGTGGCAAAATATCGGAAGATCTTGTCAGGCGTGGAAAAATTTCGGATCCGATTCTCATATTCGATCACTTTTCGTTCTCGGAAACCAATACGCTCCTTAGCCTTCTTTTCTTTGGCATTTTTCTCGCCCTCATCCTCTTCTTCATGGTCTTCTTCTTCCTCTTGTTGAGAGCCTTTGCCCGTTTTCAAAACTGGATCCTGATCTCCTCTACCAAAGGGCACTTGCTGACCTTGTCGACTTTGGCCTTCTTCGCTTTCTTGCTCACTTTGATGACTTGGCAACGATTCAGTCGAGTCTGACGTGAGGGATTGCTATCACAAAGAGACAGAGAGAAAGATGAATCATTTAGAGAATGGCAATCGGGTCTCAAGTCTAAAACGACAGTGTTGGCAACATTAGTTCAATTGTTGAGGGTATTAACGAGTATCTTTCTACTGTACTTGAATTGCTAAATTTGCCGATTGTTGAGTAAAGACACAAAATGAGCATTAGTTCTCGAACTGAAGGTGATTTGTTGAGGGCACCTGGAAGTATTGTGAGAGTAAAAAGGAAAGCAATGCCAATAACTGGAGACGGGCAAAAAGTGCAAATTCACCTAATACTTAACTTTGTTTTTTATGATTTTTTTATATGACAAATTCTTGTAACAATCGAACTTTTAACAATCGAAAAATCGTTTTTTTATCATCTGGAAAACACATTTTATTCACTCTTTTTTCTTACCTTAGTCTAACTTGGCTTCAAACCTTGATGTATGGCAACCCTGAGTCTCCAAAATAGTAAACATTTAAATATAAATAATAACATGAACAATACGACCATACTCAGCACTTAAGTGCCTTCGACGGCACTATCAAGGGTCACACAGCATCTCAGACTATTTCAGCACTATTTTTTTATTTTTGCCAAAGATTTATTTCTATTGGTAAAAAAGTTTTGTCGGTTCTGCAGTCAAAAATAGTCTTTCAAGATTAAACCTTTGGCATCGGCAAAGCAAATTCCCAAAGAGTTTAAGGAAAAAATACTTTAGTCAGGCAAACAAGAAAATTGTTGGAAAAGTTTTAGGTCAAAACTTATCAACCATTGCTCTTATGATTATTACGTATGGGTCAAATATGTCTAAAGAAATAGGGAAAATGATCCTGGTGCTTTAATTCATATGGGAGAAATCAATGCACCTAAACATTGCACAAAATAATCCTGCACTTGGTAACAATTCAAACCTTTTCGACCTTTTGTTGCATTTTAAACAATTTTTAAGCACTTTTATTTCCAAGTGTTGCTAATTTTTATATCGTTTTTGCCCGTCTCCGGAGATAATCTTCCGCTTTATGAAAGGATACTATGAGTGTAGTATGAAGCCACTCAAATGTTCTTAACAAATAACCTATTGTACTAGTATAAGGAAAATGGATTGGAACCAATGGGACCATTTGTCATGATCCATCAATGAGTGCGCTTTCAAGCGATGAAATGTTTTAAGATTTGTCTCGATCTGGGACATTAATGAAATGTACTTTTGAGCCTGGGTCATCTTCAAATCCACAAAGTCCTCTCCTTCTTCAATCTTGGACAGAATTTTCAGACCAAAGATTTTCAGGGCTGTGCAAATACTATGGGCTAGTTTTGCGCCTCGTCAAACAGAGGCTTTTTTTATACTTCAGTGGGCCTTTTGGTAGGATTACGAGTTGCCAAGTTTGGCGTACGCCGTAAAGAATAGGCCGGTAAGTACAGAGTTGCCGACTCAAGATAACGCTTTGAGACCCATGGACTTTCTAAGGAAGAAAACGTTAGAAAACTTTGTTGTTCAAACAAGCGTTGTGATCAGATCCAGACAAACAGTTCCATTCGTTTAGGCTTGATCCAACGAGACTTCTTTTGAACATGTTTGCTCTGTGTTTTGTTATGACAAGAAAGATATGAATGGGAAACATGTCCATCAGAGTCAGACAGAATATGCAATAATCCAGAAAATTCTATTACATTCCCTGTCGATGTCCTTTATACAAAGTTGGTCGTTGGACCGTTAATCATAAAGCGTTAAGCGTTCACAAAAAGACCTGTGTTAATTAAAAAAAGAAATTGTTGTTCCATTCTTTTTGTCAATCAATTTGATTCATTTTTCGGGAACGTTCAATTGGAGAAGTGACTAAAATTTGGGGCCCTTTCCATATCTTAAGCAGGTATTTCAGGTGAAAAATATCCAAAACAAATTCAAATAGCTCGAGTAAACCAAAATCAAGTCATTTTAAGGGTCGGCGGTCCAAGTGTGGATTTTGGCGTTTTTAGCACAAAAAAACCAGCGTCCGTTTCGTCTCATCACAATTGTAGCGTTTGAGATTATACTACAGGATCATTAATCTGACTTGACATTATAAACTGAATTTTCTTCAAAGTAGTCTTTTTACTATCTCGTTACTTTTATCGAATTGCAACAAATTTAAGTGCGAAGTCAAATACCATTATAAAATACAAGGGGAAACCATGTTATGGCCCTTTATTCACGTATTCGAGACGCAAAGGATTTCTTACTTAACAATTACCACCCTCAGACAACTAAGTTAGTTACTATACAAATCATACCGTAGGTTTGTTTATTCAAGGCTCCGGCCAATTGTGTTTACCATCCTTTGGCCTTCTTTTTGGCCACAAAAAAGGTTTCTACCGTCCCAAGAAGCATTATTTAGAGAGCCTTGTTTTTTCTGTCAAGTTCCTTTTAGCCTGCACTCAAGTGCCTTTATTTAATGTTGGCATGTGAGTGTGTTTTTCTTGGAAGGCAGATTATTGGAAACTTGTGGGGGTTTGACAACTTTCTTGACGAAACTTGATGGACGGCCTTGAGTTGGAAAAACCAAGAAGGAACAGAGCTGACTGAGATGAGCCTTTCTTCCTCTTTTCAACTTAGCAATGGAAAATAATTTCAAACTTTTTGGTGTTGGGTTGGCAGGGACCAAGAACCTCTGAATTTTCTGGACGACGAGGTTAGTGAAAGCAATCTTCATTTTGAAGGAATAAATTGCATCTTTCTGCAAATGAGGCTTTTCTTGGATTGAGTTAACTATTTAAGTCAGTTTTTGGCTCAATCCAATGTCAGCGTGAAAAGTTATGCCGCCATAAACTTTTGTTTTAAAGAGAGCATACAATGAAATGCACTCGCCCTTTGTTGGTAAAACAATTACCAAAGATGTTTTTACATGCTTTTGACCAAGGATCGTAGATGATCCGGTGCGGTCCAATATAAATTATGTGAGAAAAGAATTGCGAGCTTTTCATGGGATTACTAAGTTATTGTCATATGGCCAAATTTCCGGAGAGTTTCAATTTATGCGGTAAAAAATTACAATATTGGATTTTTACGATCACAAAGAAAAAAGAAAATTTACCCTAGTAGTTCAAAACAGCAACAAACTATCAACTTTTGGTATACAGCCTTCCCACGAAGAACAACAATTAAAAGAAAAAGTGGTCTAGCCTCGCCCAGGTCCATTAATGAGCTTTAGGTCTCCCAGTTTAACATAACTCTTAACTCAGAAGTCGGATTGACGTGAAAATTGAAATGTAGTAGTGATGTATTTCGAGTTAAACTTTTAGCCAATTGTTGCCATATTGATCTTTGTTCAAGTTTTTAGAAAAGAGGCTTAACCATACCTCCGTAGCCATTACTTCAGGAACTCCAAACAAAAAAGGGCAGTACTGCCGCCCAAAAACACCTTAGCATTACATAGAGGGCTAACAGAGAAATGTCACTCCAGAATAGTCGGCGGAGATTTGTTTTGAACACACTCTGTTGATTCAGCAGCAAGGGTGTCAAGTGACTTGATTTATCATGCATTGCTCTTGTTTGACCAAAGCAGTTGAAAGAGCAATTTTTTCACAGACTCCCAAAAAACGCAAGTTCGGGTTGTGAATCACATAATGTAGCATGTTCAATGTCAAATTCCATTGCACACACAGTGCAGGCTTGGTGACCCACGAATATTTTGGAAGTGTGATTTCTCTGTTAGCCCTCTAGCATTACTTAGCCTCCTCAACCAAAGCAAAGTCTCATTTGCCAAAGAAAACACAAAACCTTAACCTTGGCCGAAGCCTTGTCGTCCAGATTGATTTAGTAGTTCTTGCAGGAACCAAGAAAAGAGCCAATTTCAACTTCATCCAACGCCATGAATATGTAAAACATCTCCCTTTCCAATATCAAACCATTTCTAAAATGTGCCTTGCTTCTAATCTGCTCTGCCAAAAGCAGCCACAATTGAACGTGGAAAGCCATTGGAATGCACACTTTTGCTTTGGGGAGAATGTGTATGTGGGAATCCATCCAGCCAATCACAAATCCAAGGAATCGACCGCATAGCATCAAGTAATCAGTAATCTCAATCCGAGGAACAACATGCATGCATTCATTCATTCTGAGAGACTTAACAGAGTCCCAGATGTTTCATGTGTGTGGCATCTTTATGAGTGGTCTGATCAAGAACCGTACAGGGTGTCCGGGAATTGATGATGGATTGGAAAACATAATTTTTTAGTGAATAGAATTGAGTTAAAGTAAAGTAAAGATGAAGTAAAATGCGACTCTACACACGATCATCTTTCGGTTGCCTAGTTGATAGAATTAGTTGAATTTGTAATATCAAGCTCTTAAACTTATTTGAGTAAGTTTCATGGTATGTGCTTTTTAAATTTGATCTTTCTTGCTCAACGTTGTGAACACGTGCTTCAGTATTTTTTCGCTCTTTAGACAGATTTTTGCTTAGGGCTCTTGTACCCTCGTACAATATATATGTTTGTATGATCGTATTTCTTTACTAATGAAAAAGCTGATGTTGTTATCAAATAATTTAGGGGTACTCTGGACGATGTGACTGAAACCAAGCCATTCATGAACCACTCTTCAGATACCGTTTTGGCCAACTTTCTTTGCGACTCTATGCATGGTCCTTTAAATATTTTCTCGGCGTTTTAAAATCAGGTCTTCAAGCAAATAAATACTTTTAAGGATTTTTGCCTTTAAAATTGTGCAATTAATAGCTTGTTTTTGGTCTGAATGGCAATCAAAAACAGGATGAACCATCCATCAATTTTTGGACACCCTGTACTTGCTTTTTTCAAATATGTACTGGATATAAGGTAGATGGAGAAGATTGGGAAAGACATCTGTACTTACGTAAGAAAAACGAAAGTTTTAGTGATTTTTAAACCCACCACTCTGTAATTTTCTCATTTTTTTCTAAGTCAGGTCTACTAGATCAAAAGTTATAAACCAGTTAAAATTCATTAAATCTAAAACCCATTAAAATAATATGTATTCAAAATTTAGTCAGTCATTTAGTTAGAATTTTTTTACCGGGGATTCATAAGAAACGGAACAAGAAACCATGTCCGTACCTCGGAAATGGTTGATCTCATTAAAAAATTTATGAAGATAAAAAAGTCGAAGTCATGAACGCTCTGTTTTCAGAAATGATCCTTCACAGGAAAAATCGTGGTCGCTTAAGTATTGCACTTGGGTGAAATTGCTTTTTCTAATTCTTCCAGCCACGTGTTTGGCCCATCGTATCCAATTAAGTTGAGGTTCATGTACGGTTTCAATCACAAGCTATAGACGATATAATTGGGTGTTCCGTTTCTTTTGAAACACCCGGTAGAGCTTTCTTTGTTCCGTGTTGAAATGAAATCAGTTTAAACTTTGTGCATCAATAGCTGAGATAAGATAAAGTAAGTCGGTCCAATTTTGACCGCAAAAAGCGAAAAAAACCAATGTGTATGGTTAAGGGTTATGGGTATATAAAAAATCAAATTCCCAATCCTTAGGATTTCAAACAATCTCTTATGGTTTTTTTAGCGTGGTCCTTCGATAGATGTCAAATAAAGTTCAGTAAAGTATTTCAAGTGTGTTTTAGTGCAAAAAACAGAAAAATGAAGACTTTTTGTTTCATGGTATACGATCGAAAATTTATATTATTTGCTTGGGAATTTAAGTTTTCATGTGCTCAGAGCGTTTGTCCCTCTTTGCGTTAAAAAAAAGGACCCTTAATCTGAAATATCTCAGCTCTTAATGAACATTCAAATTCAGTTCAACTCAGGACTGAATAAGTTCTCAAACTTTATTGACTAGGTTTTAAAAGAACTAGTGAATCTTGTAGGCTTTTAGGGGTATAACATTTAATCTAGACTTGACTTTAAAAAACTGAGTAAATCAAGGTATTTCTAAGTCTTGATTTCCTGGGTCAAAACCAAACCTCATGGTGTTCGGGTATTCCCATACAAACTCGAAATGAATTTTTCAGTACCGTGATCGGCACAGGAGAATATTCAACAAATATTTATTATTAAACGAATATTAATATGAATGATATTTGGTATACCAACACCCAGAGTTGGCCCTTTAGTAATCCTTTCAAGATCTGGCTGAATAGGAATAGTATTTAAACTTTGAACACTTTTTACTTAGCTTTTGGTCCATCAATGCAATACTTTTTGAGGAAATAGTTGTGTATATAACTGAGCCCCCATTTTATTGGGAAATAGTTCACTGAAGGTCTTACGATCAGTTCAGTTTTTAGATATGCTTTACGCAAGCCTGACTTTCTTTTGGTGAATAGCCAACGACTGATGAATAGAAGGAGGCTATTGCGTCTAGATCAATCGCACTTCTGTTTGGGCTCTCATAGATTGGTTTCATTCAAAATCAGAAAGACACGTTTTGGGGGGCTCTTTTTTATCTAGTAATTGAGACCCTTTTCATGGGCACCATCATGTGTGGACAAGGAGGAGGGAACGCAGCCGGAGTTCAAATTGATTGATCTTTCGAGGAAGACTCAAGGTCACAACCAATGTTACATCTGACCTTGATCGATTGGATTTGTAATTATCCTCCAATAGAAAAATACACATTGCTTTTCAGGGTGTCGTGCATTGGTACAGAAAATTGAGTCTAGGTCCAAGTTACATGGCAAAGCATTGGGAAAAAATTCCTCTCCATTTTGCTGATCAAAGCGAGCAATGAAAAGTTGATTTAAGTTCAATATGTATCAGCACTTCCAAAATAGACAAAAGATTCCTTAACCAATTCTGAAGAAGGGAATCGTTCCAACCATGGGCCTCTAAAAACGAGGTCTACACACGTTTGACTACCCAAATACATATTAGTCCATGGTTCCACCAGCTCAAACTAGAAATCCCTAGATATACCATCACAAAAGTCGAGGGAAAACGAAAAAAATACAACTATTTTTCAAAAGCAAACTGGGGAATGTATACTTCCGCAACTCGTTCCTTCTTACTTTTCGGTAAAATGGCTAAATATTTCATGAGTAGTTAATGCAATGGTGGCAAAAGCTATTTAGCTTTAATTATTGTCCAACAAAAGACAAGGGACATAAACAACGTCTAAATAATGGCTGGTTATGGTTCACTTCCATGCTTAGCACGCGTCCAAGCTCATGAATAATTCATGGCCTTTGCTTACCTCGGGTGCATATTGGTGGTAGTAAGAGACATTCTCAATTGTCAGGGGAAGGTCCTTTTCCTCTAAACCTTCATTGTCCTCAATATCTGCCAATCGGATCTGATTTTCCAGATCCTCACGTTTTCCCTCCCCGTCCTCATTATCCTTAGGCTCGTCCTTTTGGTCTTGAGCAACCTTGGTTTCTGTATTACTTTGATCAGATACAATCTGAATCTCGTTGTCGGCCTTGACCTCGGCCTTTGTCTCGGGTTCGAGACGAATCCCTTGGCAAATGATCTTCAACACTTCTTCTTTGGTCTTGGTCTCGCAATTAGGCCGACTGGTGTTTTCGTCTCCGTGGTCACTTTTATTGAGTGCAAAGGCCGCTCCGAACAATAAGGTCAAGGAACTCGCGGTCCGAAGACCACGATTCGAACCTGTTCCATCTTGGGACCCTCGACGATGACGAGATGAGTCATCCAAGTGAAGAGATTGGTTGAGGCCACTGCCCCAAGATTGGGCACACTTCAAGGATGTGATGGTTGGAGGTGGTAGTGGTGGTTGTTGGAAGCTTTTTGAAGATTGGTAGTGGCAAGAACGAGAACGACCATGGATTGGGGTATTGGAGGAGCTCTGAAAAGATGTCAAGTCCTTTGGATTGAACAGGATGGCTTAGATAGAGTTTTCAGGGGTTCCACATGGAAATAGAGATTTTCGACCAAAAGGGGGCGCTAGTAAAGCGGCAAGATATATGCCAATTGGACTTGTGAACAAATTGCTTGTTGGCCCTCGTAATAGACAAAGAGCGAAGATAATAGAGAAAGACATCCGTCAAGGCCAAGTAGCACTGTGTAAAGTGACAAAATTTAGGTAGTTTTCTATAAAATTTGATGTTGAACAAAATCGTCAGTGTCATACATCGAATTATTTTTTTTCCTTTGTTAAATTGCGGATTTTTTTCTTGCTACAAGAAAGGAGATTCCTTGTAAAGAAAGTTAATCTGCATAACATTAACATTTTTATGATATTTTTTGGTTTACCAATGAGTTATTGTTGGCAGGTCTGTGCAACCCTTTTGCAACCTTTTTGTTGCATTGTTGGCCCATTTTTTTGAAATATTTTTCGTTTTGTATCTTCCCCAGTGTTTGCACCGTCCAGCTGTTTGTGAAGTTTGTCTACTCTTTTGCGCAATATACATGTAAACCAACGACAAAACCACAAATTCTAGAAGTATACTGTTTCTAGAAAATCACCTTTTTCAAAATCGTCCAAAGGTTTAAGTTTCTAAATTAAAGTCACTACTACTCTTCTTGAAAGAGCTTCTGTTTTTGACCACTACGTAAATTGACTCAAACTGAAAAAGCCGTGAAATATGTGTGTAAACACAGTATTAATTGAATTGTTAAATTTGATTTGAAAAGCTGAATTTAACTACCCCAATAATTGGCACTTACATATTTAAAAAGGTAGGCCAGTTGAAATCAAATTATCACACTTACCAACACATTCTGAAATGGTTTGAGCTAAATGCAGAAAACCTTTCATTCTAAAAAATGCTAAAAGCTGGGTTCTCAAACGATGCTTTTTTTGTATTCCAAAAGTCAATGCATCTCGCCCATCTTCCTTTTCATTGGGACACTTTTCTTAGCAACTCAATCCCGAGGCCTGAATCTGGTCCCTTTGAATGGATGTGGATCTTACCCTGATCCCATTATGGGGCCAAACGGAGGTTCCTCGTTCCATTGTCTCGAGAGAATTGGATCGTAAGAGCAAACGACCTCTCCGTCCGGCCTCATCCTCCTGACCTCTTGAGACTGGCCTCACCAGAGGCGACACTGATTCTCTCAAAGGTCGTTTCTCGGGTGTCGGAGGTTGCATAGGACATATCATGCGTCGGAAGCAGTGCTGCCGTTTCAGCACTAAAGATGGCGCCATTCTGCTCTGCTCTTGGGGAGGAGGAAATTGGAAGGGAGGATTTGATGGGTGTGGGTGCGTGCTGTTCGCTGTAACAAGTGAGTGGTTAGGGGAGGGGAAATTGGGACGAACTGACCTGCAAACGGAAGCATAGAGCCAAATTGAACCACACTGACCTTAAAGCTAGGCCTAAAACATTTCATGGTAGAGTGCACAAATGGGCTCGATAATCCAAACGAGGGTTTGGATCCCAATGCAGTGGGAAGCATTTGCCAAACGGGTGGTATCATTTCAGGGGGAAAGCTCAGATAAATTTGGGAGGGATTTTGAGCACAGCAACTCTAGGACGAAGCTTCTCATTTTCTGGGCTGTCTCATTACTCTCTAAACAAACTATGTTGAAAGACAGGGATGCCCCTAATTTCTACCTAATGATAGAAAAATGTAAAAGAAATTTGTAGCCCTCAATCAACATGCAGGACATTTTAGTTTGTCTAAAACTTATGAAAGATTGTTGCTATCTGGAAGAAATGATAGAACGAAAGAGCTTTCTGCCGAAATTTCGGTTTCGGTTTCGGTTACGCTTACCAAAACCGAAAGCAGACATGCCCTTTGAACAGTGATGGGAGCATTTGTAATTGCAATTACAATAAAAAATTGTAATTTCAGTTACATGTAATTATAATCAATTACATTTTAGGGCAAGTACTTGTAATTGTAATTGATTACCTTTTTGGGCTTGTACTTGCAAAACTGTCAATTGCAAATTACCCATTACTATTAAAAATATTACCACTACTAACTGACTCATAAAGACAAATTTACCGCTTAGTACACCATTTTTTATCAATTTGATGCCATTAACAAATAACTCATGTAAAAATGAACACTATAATAAACACAACAATAAACTTTTTCAAACCATAAGGACTTTTGACAATGATTTTGTTTTTAAACAACAAAAGTCTTTCACAACCAAGGGCAGACAAGCATTGTACAAACAAATATTAAAAAAATCAACTTGTGTTTGTAAATTAACTAAGAACATTTGCAAATACCGTAATTGTAATTCATTGCATTTGGAAATAAAGTAATTGTAAATTACTTTTGAGACCATAGTAAAAATAATAGTAAATTACTTTTAAGACCACCGTAATTGTAATTGTAAATTACTTTTGATTGAGACCATAGTATTAGTAATTGTATTTAATTAATTTTTTCACAGACCTTGACACGAGTCTGATATTATGGAACTGGTAAACAGTTGCAGCAAGAAAGAACAAGAGGGCGCACTTTCAGAATGCACTCTTTTTATCACGGTACACCTCAGATCATTTCCTAATCAATAGATAGTGTGCAAGCTTTCGTCTGGCTGATTTGGCAAAGGGGGCGGAATGCGTTGAATTTATGAGGAAAATGTCGACCTCACAAGTGTTGAGCGGACAGTTCGTGTGACCAAACATACGCATCAAGGGCAAGTTTTTTAAACTCTTTCTTGAAGTCACAAGTTATTTTTCGTCCACAAATGTGTTGGATTAACCCTACATAACGCAAAAGCTTAAATTTGTGTACTTCCTAACAATGACTTTTTCAATGTATTGGCAAAAAAGTTCCTAGTTGAAGTATTCAAATCCAAGGCATGGTCACCAAGTGACGACTTCGGTTCTTTCAAGAAAGTGACCACTAGCAATAACAATAAATGACCCAAAAACATTACTGAATTCAACATTTGACTCATCACTTGCGTGGTTGACATTTACCTCGTCACACATTTCAAATGTTTCCGCATTCTTGTCCGCTCAACAGTTGGCGACCGGAGACACATTTTTAGGCTTACACTCCCTCTAGTCTTAATAGAACTCAATGTTGCACACCAGTCAGAACTTCTTTCAGCAATTTGTTGTAACCACCCAATTTCAAATATTCTTTTTAGAATTCCTTGAAGTGGCTCCCTGAAAATAAAGTCAGACGTTTCTGCCTAAATAAAACTCTTGCCAGAGCAACATAAAAACTCATTAAACAAAATAAGAACCCTGTTTTAGCTTGGTGTGGAAAAGGTTGGTCTCAAGAAGCAATGGTCTTGCACGTTTTGAGGACAGGCTCTTACTTTATCCACAGGCAGTTACCACAACTTGGTAGGAGTGGGCCTTTCAACCGAGCACATCAAGAGGAAATGCTAATGAGAAACGATTCCCAGAAACTCGAGGCAAACACACCCTCATGACCAAAAAGTCTGGGTTTCTCTTGGAACCTCATTCAAACACAGCACGGTATTTTGATAAAGCTTACGCCAGTTGCCTCCATAAAGAGCTTTTGCGTAGTAACACATGACGTAAATCGGAAGATGGGACCCAGTGCTCCAAACTAAAAAGGTTGGGACGGGATGATTTCTGAAGAGAACCTCGTGGTAAAAGAGATCTTGCTTTCACTGTCTTGTCAGAGATGTTTCTCCATCCATTGTGCTTTCTTTTATCTACGAAGCTGTGTTCCAAAAAGACATCCGACCCATTATACTAAAAATGCCGTGCTCCAAGGACATGAAATTCGTTGTTGAAACCACGTTTATGCGTGAGTTGCAAAATGTAAGGTTTTGCAAATAAAAGTATTATTCGATGTGAACCAAAGGAGTGGTTGAAGATGGAACATGGGATCATCTAAGTTTAAGAGCAAAACAATACAAAGACGAAATTAGACCAGAGAGCCTGAAAAAGTTGGATCCCGAGTGGATCTATTTTGAAGTCTTGTTGGCCGAGATTGCAATAGCACTAACAAGATTAGGTATGGGACCACTTTTCCAAGATTCAAGTTCGAGTTGGTAAACAATGCTAGACACAAAAAACTATTTAGGTACATGGTGCCTTTCTTTGTTTGAAATCGCGATTCAAAGGATTATATTTACGCATGAGGTGTTGATTGGATTAAATCCTTGGAATTAATGGCAAAGTGACTTTGTGCAGATATAATAAAAAGCAAAATTATCATTAGTTTTGATTCAAAAGTCGTTGATGGAAAAGGTGATGCTTTTACCAGTTCCTTTTATAATTTACCATATCTATTCAAATTAAATTTTGTGCAAAACGTTTGGATCTGCAAATTTTGCAGCAATTATTTCAAGAATTTAGTTAAATCAAGAAAAATAAGCTCAAGAATTTAATTGATGGCAACCTTGGGTTAAAAATCAATTAATTTCGTTCAACAATACATCTACGAGATCGAGCAAAAAAAAGAGTTTGTCGATATCGATATTTTGAAAGCATTTCTCATGTTCTTCTTTACTGACCCTAAAATTCCTCAGATATTCTTGTATGTACAATTTTAAACTTACGTGGCTTTAACCAATTTAACCTAATTTCAAGTTTTCAAGTTAAGGGACCCTAAATTTTGGATAGAGAGGGAATATAATATTCTCAGATGTATCTCAAGCACCCTAAACAACTTGCTTCCAGTAACAACTATCAGTGATGTCAGTGGTTGTGAAAGGTTTAGGACCTTCTCTCCGAAAAAGGCTCCCTGATGCCGATGTCTCCAAGTCAAATTCTGGTTCTTAAACCCGGGCCTTGAGCTCAGTTGGTTCGTGACCAACCATGCAACCCTCAAGGAAAGGCTAGAGAAATCATCTTACTCTAGTCGTATCAGAACTCCCATGGGAACCTCTCCTTCTTCTTCATGTTCTGCAGTGAAGAAAGCCAGTGAAGAAGGAGGAATTTCTAGCCCAACGGGTTGGAACTTTGAACTTCATGAATATTAATCAAAGGCCTTGAGCGATGTTTTTAAAGCCTACTGAACATAAATTGTAAAGAATGATCGGAGAAATGGTCGATATTTTAGAAAGTATGAGAGGAATTCTAGTCACGGAATGGACCGATCGTAGAAGGTATAGATCAACCGTCTTTCATTCATTTATTCCCTTGCATGTTGCTAGTTCGACCACATTTCCTGAGTTAAGGATTGCTCAGACGTACTACACACGCAGTAAGTGAATATCAAGTAGCAATCAGAAGCAAGTACATTGTGTTTATGGATGTTTTCAAGTAAACGTCACCACCATTGATAGTGCCTTCACAGTGGTGCCATCTATCAATCACAAGGCACGTTTCTTGAAAGCCAGTAATTATTCAATTGCAAATATTGATGTGACTTTTTCCAAGCTGAATTCAGATTTGTAGTAACCGATTGTTTTCTACTTTATCTTAGAAGAGTCTTGGAGCTCATTGAGTGGGATTTTTAATTTTCAGTTCAACCAACAATGAAGTCCATGGTTATCCACCTTGAATACCCTGACCATCTTGTTGCGCGATCTTCCATTTTCTGCTTGTGCTTGCCTAAATTTTCAAGATGCATAACTTTTGACTCTTTTTTTAGTTGAGCTTGGTTGACGAATTCCTTTTTGTATAAGACACATAAAAGATAATTTATTCTCTTGAATTGGAGCAAACATGCTAAAAAAATTGTGCCTACCGTCTCAGACCAGAAATGGCGTGGCCTTGATTGCGGATTACTTAAATTTGTTTCGTTTTTTTGCAACATGGCAAGCTCCTACTGCTCAACAGTGCTCTCTTTTGGCTTTTTGGTAGTAATGTGTTTCGAACCAGGAGTGCTGCCAGTTTTGACTCTGAAGCTTCTCGCTGTTAAAAAGGGTAGGTTGTATTGAACTTTTTGAAAAGACCTAAACAAGGACCAATTTGGCAACACTCGAACTAGTTCGATTTCGAGTTCCATCAATAGGTATAAAAATGGATTTCGAGTTGGCAGTGCTGCCATATTTTATGGTAGATAAGGTCTATTGCCTGTTGAAAAGTTTAGTTGTGGTCAGATTTTTGACCCTAAAAACCAAATTGGCAAAAGTCTGCCAAAAATCCAACTCGAAACACATCAGTTCTTTTTTGACGTCACTGGATGGCAACTTGAAAATAAATAAAAACGGTCTTAAGGTAATCATTCGCTTTGAAAAATTGCACAAAAAAAGAATTTAACGGTAGACTGCTTACTTGTAAAGATCTACTGTAAAGGGAAAGAACTAGAAAGAAAGTGAAAAATGGAGTAAATTAAAGTTTTATATTTTAGATAACGATTTTGAATACGGATGAGCCAAAACTAGTCGATTTCAGACCCTGCAAAAGGAAAAATCCTTAAAAAAAGAGCGAGTTCCTAATCACGCGATGAATAACTCTAATTTAATTCCCAGTGCCCTCAATGATTATCCTATAGACTAGATTTATCCATAGCGCAAAACAGGACTAAATGAAGAAAATGTTTTCAAGCAAGTGCTTTCTTTTTTCCACGTGTTACAGTACGTTCATCAGTGGACATAATGTGCAGCCTTTTCCTGCATTTCATCACTATCGTTCTGTGTAGTACAGGGTGACTCAGTTATCAAAGGCTGGCACCATAGCATTTTATATTCCTGCTGTACAACCTTGATCCACCCTGTGTTCTAGTATTTACCCATACCTCAGATATCCGGACAGGTCTGTTGGATTAATGATGAATATGATTTATGAGTGGGTGGGGGTCGATGGTGTTGCTGCCATGTTTCTAGAATCATTATCTCACAATACCTAAATGTAACAGGAATCGACGCCCATTGGAAATATCCGCTTTCAATCAAAGTCATTCGAGTTGGTTCAGCCTTGGCAATCTTATATTGCATTCAGAAGCAAGGTCGTCGCGACTTAAATCATCGCCATAAATCATTTCGACTTCACAGTGTCCTCGGCGAACGAATTTAAGGGCCTTCAATGAACATTAATGGCCTTGCACGACCGGCAAGGAATGCGATGCTGACGAAGGCTTCTAGCCAGAATTCTAGTCTAGGGCTCCATTAAGGTCTTGATGAAGAGTGGCAGCTGTCAAAGGCTGCCTGCCAAACTCCAAGTACGTTAATTTGGGCTGTTCTCGAGACAATAGATGAAACGTTCCAAATGTTTTCTTGTCAAGCAGTAATTTGCTCAAGGCCTTGAAAGAACCTTTCTGAAAAGCGGCCTTTTACAATCCAGTCCCGCGTTTTTGGTGTCTAACACCTGCTAGTTATAGTCTAGTCCCGCATTAAGGAAACCCTCGGCCTTTCTGACCTTTTCTACTGACCGCGTTTTTGTCCCATTGTGGAAGATTGTGCCCGAACCTGTTTGTACTGCAGGTTGAGTTTTGGATGTCGGTCATAAAGAAGAAAACGTTAGATGTTCCTGCCAACATCGAAAGAACACAAAATGGAAAAGTTTGAAAGTGACAATCCTGTTAGGGTAAAGAGAATCCACGAATCAAATAACGAGAAGAGATGGTGCCAAGTTCTTGGATCTGACTCCGCAAAAAAAGAAAGATGAAGACAAATCAGAGTCAGCAAATTTGCTAGAGATCCTTTTGAAGACTGTTTCGAGCAAAAAAGGACGGACTGCATTGAAGCTTTCTCATCTGGATAACTTTGATTAGAATTGGCATTGATAGATTTTAAAATCTGTCTTTGGGTCTTGACAACAGGCAAAGCTTTAAAAGGGGTTCCAGGATAACTCAGTACATGGGGTAACTCAACACTGGATAACTGGGTAACGCAGAAAACTCGGTACACCGGAAAACTGGGTACAGCGGAAAACTCGGTGCAGGAAGATTCAGCACAAGATAATTGGGTACACCGGATAACTGGGTACAGGAAGAATCAGTACAAGATAACTGGGTATACCAGATAACTGGATACTTTGGATAACTGTGTAAACAGAATGGGAAAACTGGTAAAATTGGAAAAGTGAGTGTCAGGATGATGGGTGTTAGAAAAAGATTGTTTGAAAACGACTGAAGGCAACTATGTTAAATTGCTGTTCTTAAAACGTTTTTGATAGCATTAAAGACATATCCTTCAGGTTTTGGCTCGAAGATTGATGTGATAAACACGCCAAGTCCTTGAATAAACTTTTCACAATTGAGGGGTCTAATGACGTGTTTCCCATTTTACCAGATTTTTTGCCACGGTTTATAGAACGGTGTCACGACATATATGGTCAATAATCCATGACTCAGATAGTTTGGTGTACCCTCTTATCTGGTTTGCCCACTTATCCAGTGTACCCACTTACTCGGTGTACCAGTTATCTTATACTAAATCTTCCTGTATCGAGTTTTCCACTGTACCTAGTTATCTGGTGTACCCAGTTATCTTGTACTGAATCTTCCTGTACCGAGTTTTCCGCTGTACCCAGATATCCGGTGTACCCAGTTATCTAGTACTGAATCTTCCTGCAGCGAGTTTTCCGCTGTACACAGTTTTCCGGTGTACTGAGTTTTCCGCGGTACCCAGTCATCCAGTGTTGAGTTATCCCATGTACCGAGTTATCCTGGAACCGTTTTGTAAAAAAGAAAAAGTAGAAGTTCTAAGTTCGAGTAAATTTAAATTCTGATGGACCTTTTCAGAAGCTAGTGGACAAAAATTGTATTTAAATATGAAGGGCCTTGAAAATGATTTGTAAAGATAAAAAAGTAAAAGTTATAAGTTTGTGTAAATTTGAATATTTGTGGCCCTTTTCTTAAGCTAATGAACTAAAATTGTATTTAAAGAGGAAGGACCTTAAACATGTTTTGTTGAGAAGGAAAAGTAGAAGTTTTAAGTTGAGGATCAGCTGACGAGTTGACAACAAAAATCAGCTGACTGGAATTACTGTTTATCACCGGAAAAAGCTATTTTTCTGTTACCTGCACTAGGACCTTTTCACTTATAAACATGTTCGACTGTTTCAGAAATTACTTTTAAAAAAGTAGTTGGGGAATCTCTAAAGAACTTTGAACGAGGAAATATGGAAAACATTTTAGAATGTATTTTTTACCTCGCGTGTAACAACCGAATATAGTGCCCAATAAAGCCATTTCCTTCGGTTAAAGAAGACATTCCTTATAATTACTTTTCAAATCCTGTGAAGGTTCATTTCGAGGTCTTAGTTGAGTAGTGAGAAATTAATAAAGATGCCACTTTTTGAGCGATCTTTTCCAGCAATCCCATTCACATGAAAGCAGTTCTTTATCAATCTTCAAGGAATCCAAGACTTCGCCATTTAAAATCCTTTTTCCAACTCCGAAAATCGTGAAGAACAGCTGCCCCCCTCTAACCTTCTTGTCTTCATTTCTTGTCAGTGAACTCAAGAACCGACTTGAATATGAAATACCCTCGACAATGGGATTAGGTTTCCTTCAAGAGGAGACTTGAAATTCAGCTCTCTTTATTGGAACCGCTTGAAAGTCTCTCAGCCTTGAAAGGCTTCTGCGACGAAACACTACGGGCATGAGAAGACATCCGATACCTGGTCACATCTGTTTTTTCCCAGGCAAGAAACAACACTTGACTCTTGGAATCCATTGAGCAATGCTTTTCATACACAAGTATATCGATTTCATTAAATCAATTGTGATGCGTTTGTTGGAAAAGAGCCATAGCACAAGATAGTCAAGGGTACATAAGAAACAAACTCACTTTTTAAAGCTAAGAGATCATCAGTCGTTGATGTTTAAGTAGAATATCAGGTTGACTTGCCCCAAGGAATTTTTTGCTGTCTTGCCACTTTTAGGCGAAAGTAGGGTGGGCTGTACATCCCCCCCCCCCAAAAAAAACTGACATATGTTGATGCATGGTGGCTAAAAATCCTGAAAATCTTGCCAAAAATATTTAGAAAATGCTAAATTATTTGTAAGAAGACGTGTTAAGCAAACAAAATTTGACCTTGATCAAGATTAATTTCCTTGTTCAAACATGTACGTAAGAGGTGGGATTTAGGGAAGACAGTCGATTTTATTTTCTACATGTATATCTCACGCAGGCTTTGTTTCATGCAGGATAATCAGGTGAAAGAAAAGCAAAGATAGCAAAGAATAAACCTTTGTAGAATAATATCTATTGTGGTCAAAAGTCCGAAGGGCTTTCTTTCTCCGTTTCTTTACACAACATAGTCAGATTTGATTTATTAATTGGCAATTTTGCTCAACAAACAATTGCATTTTCCTTGTTTGTGTGAACAACGTTCACTCTTTTCTCTCTTGAAGAAACTTAGCACCTTCAAATTCAAATGCTTTGTTAAAGAGACTTTTGGCACAAATGTATCGACATTAATTTGAAACTTAGAATACAGGATAGAAAACGCTCACTGATTCATATTTATGCTTCCAAAATACAGGGTAGTTCATAATTGAAGCCCACTAGAATTTAGCAGCAATTTATAACAAAACAAGAATTGACGTTTTGGTTGAAACGATATGAAAAGTAAAGGTATTTTTCAAACATTTTGTTTTCAGGCACTGGTGAGGCGAAATATTATAAAACCATAGTTTCTGATCAAGTCAACCAATTTCACCAAGACTTGCCATGAGATTAGCTATAGTATTTCTTCAAAATTAGAGTACTAATATTGTATCTCGCGTAGTATTTTGTTATACATGGGCAATAACTTCGGATGACCCTGTAGCTCAACCGTTGACACGTCCTATCATCGTGTGCAGATAGATAGGTTTGGTATTCCTGAGACAGGATGCAATTGGAGCGGACAACCACTCGAAAGATTACTTTAATCTCCGGAGAATCTCTGCATTCCTGACAAGGCCCCTTCAACTCGTCTCTATTTGTTGGCTCGTGAGCCGACAACTGAACCATCGAACCGAAGAGATGGACAAAATTAAGGCCAGGCCATTCGACAATCCTTTCCCCCACGAAAGGGACCAAGTTTGGGACCCTTTTTCCATCATTTATGGGAATGACCATTAGCTTGATATGTTACCAGTAAGTTTGTTCTTGGTAGTGATAATGGAAATAATGGCTCACTTTCTTGGGCTAGAAAATGGCATTGGAAAAATGACATGAACTACGTATCTTTTTAGGTATGAAAATGACCTACAAAGATCTACGTTAGATAATATTTTTCAAATTTTCTCCCTTTCTTATTCACTTACCAATAAATTACCTGTCAAACGATGACAAAGATATCTTTGATTAATCATTTTGGCAAGGTTTTCAACTACTTGACAATCATTTTCAAGGCGAAATTTTTTACCCCTTGAAGAAACAGTCAAGATTTAATGCTATTCATTCCCCATTAAAAACATGATATTCCTGTTCAAAAGCACGTCAGAACGTTTCCCTTATCACCTTTCAAATGCCCTACCTTAAACCGCATCAGCTCTTGATTGATCCATTCCAATGGAATTTGGAACACATGTAAATACACTCTGTTAAACCGTGTTCACCTGCACTACTAATCAACATCGAGATCGGAGCGTTTGCAAGCTAGTGTTCTGTGAGTTCCCGCCATTGGACAACCGACTCAGTCAGCTGTTGACCAAGGACTGACTGAAAAAGGACCACTGAAGGCTGGCCCAAAGCTGAAAAAGCGAGGAACAAATGTGTTTTCCATCGCGAAAGGAACATGAAAAAGGGAACGAGGGTACTGTACTTCAGGGCGCCCTTCGAAACACAACCAAGAGAGCGAGCAAAGAAGGCACGGTGTGTATTTGAGCTCAAAAAGTCATTTTTAAATTCCAAATGTTTTGAGGTGTTAAAGACATTACTGGATTTGACTTTGAATTCTGTTAATTAGGTCACGGGCAAAAATACGTTATAAGGTCACTTAAAACATGCCAAAAGACAATTGTTTGAACTTTTTTTTTCAACCCAATTCTCAAGTAGTCTTATGGGCTTGTTTACCTAAAATATTGTCAAAATCTACTTAGCCGTTCATCTAAATTGATGTTATGACCCTCTTGTTTGGTCCTACGAGAAAGGCCGTTAAAAATAGATCCGTGAAATAGATTTCCAAAGTATTTGAGAAAAACACTTCTCTTAGTACATCTAATACTTCAGTCAAAGTAATTTTTCATATATTTATTTTTCAGTGCGTTTTAAGTAATATAGTAGTGTTTTTGCCCGTGACTTATTTAACCGAATTCAAAAAATGTTCTGCATTGCTTTCACATATCAAAAGTGGTCTCAAAAATTTTAGGAATTTAAAAATTACTTTTTGAGCTTAAAAACACACCGTGAAGGAGGAGAGCCTGAGAATGGAACACTTTGGGTTACATATCCAAAGGTTCTTCGGGTAGTGAAGGGACATATTTCTACAATCAGGAGCGATCTAGGCAAGAAGATAATCTGTACATTCGTCGCCTCAGTAATTTATTCACCATTTCAAGCGATGGCAAAGAGCGATTTTGTCTTGGTCGGTCCTCATTTCGGCCTTGAATTTGGCCAAAAAGATCCTGCGATAACAGCGGAACTGGAACTTGAGGAATATGTTTACTTATAACTAGAGCCCGGGAACAAATGTTGGAAAAACGTCCAAAAAATGTCATCAAAATGTCAGGAAAAAGGGCAAAAAAAATTGAAATATAGGGCAAAAAGGGCAAAAAATGTTGAAATTTAGAGCAAAAAGAGCAAAAAATGTTAAAAATTAGGGCGAAAAAGTCAACGAAATGTGTGAGAAATGGGACTAGATGCGTGGAGGACTTGAGAAGACTACTTAAGACAGTTTAACCAGACATGTGAAGGAAATAATGCCGCCAAAACTCTATCTTAAAAAAACGGGAGGTTGCGCTTCACATAGCGGGGTGTTTTTATAAGCTAGACGTCAAAACAGTTTATGTTATAAATCAGATAGCACATTCAGACCCTTTGAAAGGCAATAGATATTAAAGTCTGAGTAAATAATGGCAACAGTGCCAACTTAAAACATACTTTACTCTACACATAGCTATTTAGCCCACGTAAAATAATCATGGAAAAAAAGATCACAAAGTTTCTGATTTGAACTTTTTCATAATTTTTTGACAAAAAGAAACTTTAATGGCACTTTTTTCCCCTTTCCAAAGATTTTAATTAATTGCCAGCGTGTGAAGTTGAGCAATGACAATTTTAGGGGGAAATTTTGGCGGGAAACTTCAAGCCTTTATTTGATTAATTGGTCCCTCAGAACCGGTTTTGGGATGACATTTTTGAGCAAAAAGTACAAAAAATGTAAAGAAAATGTTGAAATTTTCCAAAAAATGTCGAATAAAATTAAAATGTTATATTCACGTAAAATTGGCAAAAAATGTAAAAAAAATTTTTGATGTAAAAACATTTTCCCTAGCCCTACTTTTAACGCTATCATTGCAATTTTCATGGTTGTTAATGCATGTTCACATTCCTTGCGGAACTTTTCTCGGGAATCAATACATTAAGCATAGAGCTTTCTCAGTTAAAGTACATATTTATACTTTTGCGAGAAAGTTTTTCAAGTCCAGAAAGTCAATTCAAATTTTTTGGCACTTTTCAAAGCCAGATGCGTTTTTTGATGCTACGTCAAAAGCTCTTGTTTGTTTTAAGGTGAAAATAGAGTGTGGTAAAAAGGTTGGAATAAATGTCAAAAAAAGTTTTCGGTTAGAAATATGGGTAAAAAATAATTTTCGCCCAAAAAAACGGCCTAAACAAGATTTTTTTTTTTTGCTAAAAATGGGCAAAATATCTCATTTTGTCATTTGATTGGCCACAATTGTTTCGTATGCTATTTTTCAGGCGGCAATTGTTTTGTCCTCGTTCTTTTTCACGAAGAGAAAATGGCCACCTCTCATTAGGTCAAATTTAAATTTTTAAAAAATATTCGGTCGGAAGCATTGCAAAAAAAGGTTTTTTTCCACTTAAAATTACTGAAAATAAGATATAATAAAAAGTGAAAAACGCGAAAATTAGTTTAAAAAATAAGTTCATATTAATCTAAAAATATAAAAAATAAGTTCAAAATAAGTTATAATACCTAAAGAGTGTTTTCAGGCCGTAACTGCCCAAATTTTCAAAAAAGGTTTAGATTAAAAGACTTTTTAATCCTCACTCTAGTGACTTGAACAGTTGGTAGAAACTTACGCACAAAATAATAAGTGTTTCTCTAAGAGAAAGATGAAGGGCGTAAAACCAAAAAAATATATATTCCTTCGTCTTCTCAAAATTCAAAATGTTTGTGTACGTGGCTTGTTTCACCATAAGTTGAAGCTTTTGATTATTGTTGGATAATCCAAATTACCCACCTCATGTATAAAGTATCAATCTAAAATACGGTGTAATCTTGCAGATAATCCCCTCCATAACCTTGATGATCTTCTTTCCAAGAGTGGGATAGAGAAAAGCAAGGATAATGGCCGTATTTCCGGATGTCACAAAAATACGCAGACATGACCGTTTGTACTCTCTCTCAAGTTTTAGAAAAAGATTGGAGAACCCGATTAAAATACTAGTTTCTTCATTAAAAGTCTCATCCAGTGTTCAATCCCCCCAAAAGTAGTCGGATTTGTAACATCAAATCAAATGGGCCAGGCTGTATTTTATTGGCCTGCTTTATTTGTTTCTCAACGTACATTATTCCCAACAGAGACTTGACTGATGAATATATTTCAGACACATACTCCATTGTTATACATCCAAACGGAGCATAAACAGTTTAAACACGAGCACAAATGTGTAAATACAGCCATATGTGTGAGACAATCCAAAGGCGTGCCCGAAAGGAGCCAGAATCTTCATTCTTAACTTTAGCCCTTGGGACTAGCACCCACGAACTCCTAAGGGCTCTATGTACATACAGTACTAGTCTACTACAGAGGCGAAGGAACACACCAAGGCTGTGGAGAAGGCCGCTAAAACGAGTGTCTATGTAGTGCGACGCGAACCGAACATCAGGATAAAGAAAAAGCCATTGGGACGTTCCCGTTTCAGAAAGTTGGTCCTGGTTGTCTTGGCAAGGGGTCTGGGGGGACTTTTCTGCTTCATGGATACCCATAGAGGACCAAGACTCCTCATGGTGCCGATGAGTTTGAAGATGTAATAGAACGTATTGTGTGTGATAAACGCACGCAACGGGGAAAATAAAAGTTACTGAAGTATTGGATAGTTATGGAGTACTATGTAGAAGACTGTTTTGAGCGGAAAATGGCATTTTCTGGATCCGGGAATGTGGTATGCATGGCACGAAGGAAAACCTCGTTTAAGCCAGATATTGCGAAGGCCACCCTAAAAGGATGAGCCTTTCGACCCTTGAATGTGACATTGAACATTGCATGGGCTAATGAGAAATCGAATTGATAATATATCCACCAGAGGGAGAAGTTTGTCATTTTTCTAATACTGTACTCTACTGGCACAATACAGGGCAGAAAAAAAAGATTGTAAGTGTGCATGACAAACAAACTTGGTACTGTTTGTCAATGCTTTCAAGTCATAAGTTGGCGAATGTACCACCTACAAAAATGGAAAGGAACTGAAGTCTGGCCTAATTTTTTTCTCCTTTAAGATCCAGTTTCTAAAGATGCTTAATTTGAAAATGAGGCCTGGTATTGTAAAAGGGCAGAAGTCCTGTCAAGATGAACAGAAGATGTGTGAACAATGTTGGGCCGAAAATTTCGGGTAGGCCCTATTTCGGCCGAAAATTTCGATTTTGGTTAAGAGCCCTTTAGGTCCATCACTACCAAATATTTTTTAAGGTGATCACGCCATCAATTAAAATGGGCCTCAAATCCTTATTCTAGTGAACCTTGTACCTACAGAAATTTAGGGTCTAAAACTCTTTGGACAAAGCAAACATCTTTATTAAGTAAGTCCGAAAACTGGAAGGAATTACAACACTTACTCGTTGGTAGACAATTAATTGCATGCAGTTGAGTTAATTTTCAACTTTCTTTACAGAAAATCCCATTCCTCGTAGCGGCAATAAAAAACCGTAACTAGAAGCACACCTTACTTCATTTTTTTGTAGCAACTTGAGTCTCTAGTGACTAATCTCCTGAATTTTATTCCGATCAAAGACATCAACTACAGGGCTGAACAGATAAATTGGTCGGATCTTAAGCTTCACTTAGAACACAAACTTGGGGGAGTTTGACACATTTATTGACATTATTAGGCACAATGGACACTAAGCTTCAGTTCTTATTCTATACTAAGTCTTCTCTATGTGGGCAACATGGCCTCCACACGTGGACAAAAATTGCCCCAGACGTTGATGACATTTGCGGGTCAAACCTCTTTTCCCAGTCCGGCACCGACATAAGGTTGCGTGAGAGCAATAACATGACATTCCGATCCCTTGCTCGCATGCTGCTAAAGCAATAAACCCTGCACAAAATTTCAGCTGATTCCACAAAATAAGCGCCTCTTGCGGTCAGATTGAGACATAGTTGCCAGCTAGCGAGTGTGTTTTAATGCCACTCGTTGACAAACCGTTAGAGATTTTCTTGACATCAACATTTCTCCGAAATGTTGGAGTTTGATATCATAATACCATTGCAAAGAAATGTAAACATCTAAGGAAAAACCTATTTCACCACAGTTTTGCCAAAGGTGGCATTAAAACCCACTCTCTAGCTGGCAACTATGTCTGAATCTGACCGCAAGAGGCGCTTATTTTGTGGAATCAGCTGAAATTTTGATCAAGGTTAATTGAAAACGTGGTCTAGAAACATTAAAAAGTGAATGCGACAACAGATTATTGTCACACTAATTAGGAGAGTACGTAAACATAATGGCCCTAAAACATGGGTTCTATTGCTTTGTGACTGTTGAACTTTGATACAGGTTTCACTTGTGCACTATGTCACACCAAAGTGATTTTGCTGACAAATGTGGTCTTAGAAATGGTATTGCTATCATTGCTATAGTTGTTAGAATAAAAAAACGGAAATTATCCTTAATGCTGGAAAATCACATGTGCTTGACTTTCCAAGTTTAAACGCCCAAGTTGCAAATGCACACTTGTCCAGCTTTGCCTTGTTCAAGTTCCAATCAAGTTTAAGATTATGAAAATACAAATGGAATTGCTATCATCACTGAAGTTTTTAGAATTAAAAAATGGAAATTACATTTATTTAATGCTGCTGGACTGGGAAAAGGGGTTAGAATGTTCATGCTGATATAGCTCAGCACATCTTATTTCCATGAAAACACCAAATTTTAAAGATTTTAAAGGAAATGCGATCAAGGGATTGGAATGTCATGTTATTGCTCTCACGCAACCTTATGTCGGTGCCGGACTGGGAAAAGGGGTTAGACATTTGCGGGATAAACCTTGGCCCATTTCTCGTTGATGAAACTCTAGCCCGAATTTTAGATGCTCTAATTCAAATGGCTCAAGCATACCGAAGTAGAGTTTAAATAACTCTACTCGAGTATAGTCTCTGTACATAACCTGCGCTTGAAAGTCAGCTGATGCACAGAGACTATACCCAAGTAGCGTTATTTATACTATGCTTTGGTATACTTGAGCCATTTGAATTAGTGCATCTAACATCCGGGCTTGTGTCACTTCTTCGCTTGTGAGCCTTCTAACCAGTCTTCCTCTCGTCCTTCAAGGCCTTGAAAATCCTCCCGACTCCTGGAAATGGCAAGGGACTCGTAAACCACGTGATGAAGTTGGCTGACGGTTGTTCTTCTTTTTTGCCTTAAGTTTGTTTTTGAAGTAGGACAAAATTTTCGAAACGAAACTTTTTCTAGAGACTTAACTAAGTAAACTGACGGAAACAAAAAAATATTGGGAGTACTGGATTGGGATCTATATTAGCTTTAAGAATCGGCTAATTTATCCGTTCAACCCCGTAGGATCATCTTTGCTGCTCAAAGTTACTTCCGCAAAATGTGTTTTCTAGAACGAACAATTTGCACTCGCATCCTCTTTCCTAAAAGTACTTTGTAACGTCTCCTACAATCCCATTTCATTTAAATCTGAATTACTAAATAATTTAATGTTTCCCTTAAACATGTAAGGGTTGTTTAAATCTCGAGTCCCAAAAACTTTGATGATAAATTGCGACAAAAGGAGACGACATAGTTAACTTGAGGTCAAAGTAATCTTATAAATACAAGTGTATACCCTACTCTTTTTTTTGTCGTCTAATGAATTTCGGCAATATTAGTCCTTCTAATCGGCGCTCAAAGGAAGGCTGTTTTTTTGATAATAGAGCGTGCGTACCTTACTCGAGGGAGTTGTTCTTGAAACCTTAGATTTATAACGGGTCAATCAATTTCATTAATACTTTGCCTGAGTATACCTAAAGCTGTTTTCTTCAAATGGTATTTGTACAATGTAATCACAAAGATTATATGGCACGAATGATTCTTGAACACTTTTATCCGAATGAATAATTTGCTATCTAAAACCCGACTCTGAAAAGTACCCGAACTGTAGTGTTCCGACACGAGGCTTTCAAGATTCCAATCTAGACCCCGCCTTGGCATGAGAAAACGTCCCACTCCTTTGGTGCATAAAACATGGGAACCTGCACTTTACCGCAACTTCGAACGAAGCACTGGAAACTTTTCTCAACATCGAAGACTTGATCTAACACCTTTGCGCCACAACGACTCGCGAATGGTATAATTTACTTTTCTAAGAGCTACAATCCAACCTTCTAGAACACCCAAAGCGTCTTGGTTTGAAAGGACTGTTCCTAAAGATAAGATCTTCACGCATGAATCCAACTAAGGAACGGAGCAAATATTCGTGATAATGATCCATGGACTTGGGCCATTGTTTCCTTCCGTGGTTTCACTTAGCCACGTGTTAGAACCAGGTCTTTTGTATAATCAAGTCAAAAAGAAAATGCAGAGCTTTGCTTTTTTGCCTCCAAGGTGCACGCAATGCTCAATATGATGCCTGTCCAATTGTAATCAGATCTAGGAGTAGGCAAAAGGACAAGCCTCATCAAATGTGTTTCCATGATCCCTGAGCGTCTGATTTATGCCAGTAGGCAATATACAAAGAATGTCCAGATTATTGAACTTCATTATTTAAAAGTATTCTTGAATATCCAAAAGTTGGTTAAGCAAGAAAAATAATTATGGTACAAATTTGTCACTGTTACAACAATTTTCATGTTATGAAAGTCGGTGCCTTTGTCTTGGAAATTTTTGGATTGATGGCCGTGCTGTTGTTTTTTTGCATTTTTCTTTGACTTTACCTTATCATTCACAGAGGAGTTGGCAATTCTGGGGCTTGCAATAAATTTTAACTGTGGTGCTGAATCATAAATTTGAGCAAATAATTTGATAAAACAGAAATTGTAGACATTATATCCTTTCAATTTTGATTGTAATATAAATAGAGCAAAAAGTTAAAAGGGGTTGAATTTTATCAATTTTGCGAAATGACGCTAACCTCCTATTTGTTATGAAAGGTTGAGTGATAGTTTTTATTTCGATCCGTGTAGCATTCTGACAAACCTTTCCTCCCTTTCCTCGGTTTGACAACTTGGAAGGAAAACTCTCGAGTTAACTTGTGGTCTTTTACGTGAGAATGTCATTCAAATCTTGCGCATTCGTCTTGTCTAGTATATTATTAGGAGGGCAACACATTTCATGAAAATACATTCTGTTTCTTTTTTTCCGATTTTTTGCATTTTTTTGCCTTTTACCGAAATTTGGTGCATTTTTGGCAATTTTTCTTGTTGTTTCGCATTTTTGACACAATTTGGTGTTTTCTTCATTTCTTGAAGAACATCGATATTTTCTCGCCTTTGTCATTTGACATTCCTGGTTGATTGAGACAAGACACTTTTCACCCTTTCTGGATGACTGGTTTAGGTAAAGTTAATTTTTTTCTTTCACATTTGTTTTTCAATTATTACTAGAGCCAAGATTTTTAGGTGAAAAATTAGAAAATAATTTTTCACCTTTTTTACTGCTTTTGATGGAAATTTTTTTTTTTTTGCCCTTTTTAGCAAAAAAATAATTTTTTTGACACTTTTTGGGACAAAAGGTTAATAAATGCCGAGATTTACAACATTTACCACCTGGTTACCAACTTCTTCATTTTTTAAAGAATTGGCTTCTGGGCACTGCGCGAAAAACAGCGCATTGGAGGTTTTGTGAGTCAATCAAATTTGGCGCCTCAAATGACAAGCTCGTAAACTTGTCCATGTTGAAAATGATGGTTCAAATGGCACAACTTGGTAAGAATGTGGTGTGGGCGTGGTATGGTAGCCGACTGCGCCATGCAGTGTGAGGCTACTGAGGTAATCAACGGCAATAATACTTCACATGATATATTCCGATAGAAATTCAAACAGTCTCAAATAAGGATAAAAAGCGTGTCAGGTGAATCGGGATTCTCAGGGTGACCTCGGTATACTTCAACATTCCAATACGTTCACCAATGTAAGTGCTTCTATTGTAAAAGGCGCACAATAAGAACCTTTTTTTTTTACTTTTTTTGGTTATTTTCTTCACCTATTTACCACTTTTTTTGGCTTTTTTCTTCACCTAAAAGTCCTGGCTCTAATTATTACCAATTGAAAGGGCGAGTTCAAATGGTTTCACCTAACCATCTATTATTAGATAATCTATCTAATCTAGTGTTGTTGGAATTTGTTCCCTTGAAAAATTGTATCAATCAGAGTATTTTGTGTGTTCACAAAAATTATGAACAATTATATGAATACATGTTATGTCGGGTTTCAGACTCAAAACGCAAAATTTTACCTCAAAGGCACTAAAATTGCCCTTGGCTGCGAAAGATTATTCTTTTGGGTGTGAAAAAAGTGTATGCCCTCGATAACGCTTTCAGTTTTCTACAAAAGGGCTCTTCATTTTCTATCAAGTTTACAGAAACTCTTTTTCCCTTGATACATTTTCAACATTAACCCATTTTTTGTGGTCTTCATGGACCCTATTTTTGATTGAGGAAATGTTTACAGTTGGTAACGATTGAAAAGTTTTGCCAAGCCTTTTCCTCTATAACATATCTATTTTAAGAAAAGTATCCATTTACATTACAAATTGGATTGAGTCCTAATGTTCCTCAATTGTTTGTACTTTTTGCATTTTCTTATTTCATTTTTATTGCACTTTTTGATGCATTTTTTGTGCAGCCCTAAGTATTTGTCCAACCGTCATGAAGATGAATTGTCTTATAATTGATGTTTGAAACGCATTACATTTCAACCATTTACAAAAAGAAGAATTGAATGCGTCGGGAACACTGAATCATTGATTTATGAAGGCATTGATTGAACTTACAGAAAATACGTAAACGATTGAATTGTTGTTCCATAGATCAATTCCAAAAATGAGCCATTTTGGTTGATTGCAACTCTTGTCTCATCAAGAAATGAAAAGCAAATCTAAAATCATATTTAATGCATGAATTAGAAAAAAATATCTAAATCGCCCTGATAGGTAAACACAACTCAGCAAAAAAGTGGAACAAATGCACTTTAGTCTCCAAATTCCTTCTAAGAAGTAATTTGAAGCTTCTTGTTCCAAAACCGAGACTATTTATGGACAGGGAGGGCTCTTATTTGGGTAAACCTGAAACCGAAGAGAGCTAACTGATTTGTTGTTGTTGAAATACCCTCCAAAATCCATTCCTTTAAGTACATGTCATTTTTTGGCTCAGGAAAAAATCGAAAGATGAACTGAAATCCTCGCCAAAAATGATTTCCTTTTATCCCTACAGCAGGTACTTATTATGATCCTTTTTTATTTAAGATATTTGGCAGACACCATTCTTTTTAATAGGTAATCTAAAGTCCGGAATGATTCCATAACGAAAATGCAATAAAAAAAGGCAGGGAGAAGCATCGTTTAAAAGGTCGAATACTGCAGTTCCGTTTTGCTTTATGTACTTTCTAGCTTCTACATAGAAAGCCACGTGTGTAGCTGGAGCCTCTCTTTTCCTTCATGGCTTTCTCCATTGTGAATGCGTGTTCCAATGCCGACTAAGAAGAACAAGAAAAAGTCCCCCTTTCAGCCGACCCTCAGTTCCATCTCTCTTTTAAAGAGAGCAAAGCCTTTGGCAAGGGGCTACTTTGGCGGGTGCCATAAACGCCCAGCTACATGATGAATAAGTGCTTCATCAATTACTATTAGTGGCAAAAACTCTGAGTCTTCATGAGAATGAATTATGAATGTTGTTGAAATTTGGAAATCGAGTGACATTTCCATGATGCACAACTAATGTCGGTTAATAGGGCTCTTTGGCCTCGGATTGGTCTTCGAGTGCAGTGGTCCAAAGAGGTTGAGAAAGGCACTGGAAGCAAGGAACACGATAGAGAAGAACAAGAAGGCGTAGGACGAGTTTTCGGGAACCAGCTGACAGAAAAAGATACCAAGATTTGTGACTAACAGGAATGGATCTTGACATTGGAGAAGGTGTTCCCCGTGGCCAGGAACACGGACAGATCGGGTAACCTCCTTGTCATCTAAATCATCGTGTCATGTTTTCCTAGAGGTTAAAATTCAAGAAAGTCATTGAAGGTAAGTACAAGACCCCAATTGATTGGGGCGCGGTCGATCAATTCCAGTTGGTATTCCTTGCAGGTTGTCGAACCACTCGTTTTAGACATGTCGTCGGTGAAGGTCGCGGTTCGGGTTCGACCCTTCAACAATCGGGAACTTGCCCGGGATTGTTCGTGCATCATCGAAATGAACGATGCCACAACAAGTAAGATCAATAATATCAGCTTTTTTTTAATATCATAATCTGATCTGTTCATCTTGTTTTGTAGTTATAACCAATCCCAAACTTCCGCCGGGTTCCAAAGAGGCTCCCAAGTCATTTAACTTTGACTTTTCTTATTGGTCCCATGAAGTGAGTAATTTTTTTTTCACTGTTTAATTCAGTATAAACATTGACTGACACTCTTTTCCAAAAGCCCTCTGGTCCCGGATTCCATGGACAAGAAAAGGTTTACGGAGATTTAGGGGAGGAGATGCTGGATCACGCTTTTGAAGGTAGGTTGTAAATAACGACAAGGATGTAGATATGGATTTTATGTTAACCCTGAGCTCTTGTCTTGAAAATTTAGGTTATAACGTGTGTATAATCGCATACGGTCAAACTGGTGCTGGAAAAAGTTACACGATGATGGGAAAGCAAGATGCGGACGAAGGAATCATTCCGAGACTGTGTAAAGATCTTTTCATGAAAATCAACCGAGACGATTGCTTGGACACCAAATATTCAGTAGAAGTAAGAAGAAGGTTTGATATGTTAAAAAGAATATCTTGTGTAGGCAACTCCAACACGGTGTGTATTTGAGCTCAAGAAGTCATTATTAAATTCCAAAAACTTTTGACGCTACTTTTGAGATGTAAATGCAATGCAGAGCATTTATTTGAATTCTGTTAAATAGGTCACGGGCAAAAACACTATTTTGCTACTTAAAACACACTTAAAAATAAATATTTAAAAAATACTTTGACTTAAGTCTTAGATGAACTGAGAGCAGTGTTGCTCTCAAATACTTTGGAAATCTATTTCACGAATCTATTTTAAACGGCCTTTCTCGAAGGACCAAACAAGAGGGTCATTACATCAATTTAGATGAACGGCCAAGTAGATTTCGACAATATTTTAGGTGGACAAGCCCATAAGACTACTTGAGAATTGGGTTGAAAAAAATGTTCAAACAATTATCTTTAGGCATGTCTTAAGTGACTTTATAACGTATATTTGCCCGTGACCTAATTAACAGAATTCAAATTCATATGCGGCATTATATTAACACCTCAAAAGTAGGTTCGAAAGTTTTTTTTGAATTTAAAAATGGCTTCTTCAGATCAAATAGACACCGTGCGATTCATTGGATCTCTTGTAGTTGCGATACGAGAGCAGTTTGAGCATGAGTGATAACGAGAGTCCAATTCAGAGTGCCACGAAAAAAAACTTTTTTTTTTTTCAAATTTTGAAGAAAAAATATATTTTCAGTTGGTTTAGAGATTTTTTACTAAAGCATTAACAAATCCCTAGTTGATTCACTTACCCTTACCCATATGAACTCATCCTTCAACATAAACAACTGCGGAGGTTCGATCATCACCTTAGCCTTTGTGGATAAACCGCAATTTTGTTTTATGTTTCTCTACCAAAGGTCCTTTTAGGGAGTGCTTTGGGCCTTCATTTATTGAAGCTCTAAGGGAACTTGAAAAGAGCAAGGAGGGTGGTGATCGTGGCAAACACTAAAACTTGGGTATTTGAGTCCAATCTCTTAGTTGTTACATGATCTCAATGAAATTTTACAAAAAGCAGTAAAAACATTTCCCATTTACAAATGAATGACTATAATCCCCGAATCCTATCCCAAAATTTCCAACATAAAAAGCTATTACCAAAGCAAAAGTTCTCAGGCCTGTGGTTATTTTAGGAATTCCCAAATGCAAGTTTTCTCGTTCAAATCCCGAAATTGTCACATTTTGGGACTTTTTTCAAAATCTTGCCACATTGCTGGAAACCACTTTTTTTTTCAAGTGGCAGAAAATGGCAGTATAGAAAAGTTCGTGGCAGAGAAATTTGTAAAGTGGCAGAACATGGCAAAAGGTGCCAGTGCACCCATAAAATTTCGACCAAAAAACGGGATCGAAAAATTTCGACAAATAAAACGAGAAAAAAATTAAGATAATTGAGCTCGTCTTAATTTAATAATGGTCTGTTTTAAGATGCAATAACAATTATTTTTTTTATTCAGTCTATATTCTTTGTTCAGTAGAGTTTTATTTAACGTTTCAATACCATGTGTCGAGAAATATATAAGGGAACCTCGGTTTGGTCCCTTCAAATAAACACCTCCACTTCTTTTAAGCACCTCCCCTTCTTTTAACACCTCCACTTCTTTTAAGCACCTCCCCATCTTTTAACACCTCCACTTCTTTTAAGCACCTCCCCTTTTTTATCTTAGCATGGTGCGATTTTGCTTCCAGGTGAGCTATATGGAAATATATTGTGAAAGGGTTCGAGATCTGTTGAACCCGAACAACAAAGGGAATCTCAGGGTTCGAGAACATCCCCTCTTGGGTCCATATGTTGAGGACCTCTCTAAATTGGCAGTGACTTCCTACCCAGACATCCACGAGCTCATGGAAGAGGGTAACAAAGCTAGGTAAACAAAATAAGAACGTTTTCAAAATTTCCATATTCTCTATAAAAAGTATCCTTACATTAGAACTGTGGCTGCTACCAATATGAATGAGACCTCGTCTAGATCTCACGCCGTCTTTACAATCATCTTTACCCAACACAAACATGATGAAGCGTCTGGTCTCACCGCAGAAAAGGTGAGTCTTATTACAACTGAGGGCAACCTTCACAACTTTCAATGATGCGGGATAGTGTCAAGGATAATTCTCAACTAATCTAAACATGTCTTCCGAAAATTCCTAATTTATTCAGAAAATTTTCAACATCTTTACAAAACCTCCCAATTGAGAAAGTTCAAAACATGAAGCTCACTTCATCTGAAACAGTGTAGTATACATTTTAATACATGCCAGAAAGGTTTTTGGTCAATGCAATTAAAAAACAAGCTAACTTACTCGGTTATGTCTTTTGACTTTTTGGGACTTCTCAATTGCTCAATTATGTTCCCAGAATCACAAGGGATACACTCGGAATGATCCCTACTATGTTCAGATAGAATAAAGTAACATATTTAATCTCAGGTTAGCAAGATATCTCTTGTGGATCTGGCTGGTTCCGAAAGAGCTGAATCCACTGGAGCCAAAGGTACCAGGCTAAAAGAGGGAGCCAACATCAACAAGAGTCTCACTACATTGGGCAAAGTCATCTCGGCATTAGCTGAATCCGTAAGCGACCTTTATTGTCCAATGTGTTTCAAAATTTACTGTATTTAAGGTATATTTATAGGCTTCGTCTGGAGTGAAAAAGAAGAAAAAGACTGACTTCATCCCCTATCGAGATTCAGTTTTGACGTGGTTATTAAGAGAGAACCTGGGTGGTAACTCAAAAACGGCCATGGTCGCAGCAATATCTCCGGCGGATATCAACTACGATGAAACTCTTTCTACGTTAAGGTGATCTTTGGCATGAGTTCAAAAACACGATTTACAATTGAAAGACTTACTTTGGTTTGCTTTGAAGGTATGCCGATCGAGCCAAGCAAATTGTTTGCAAGGCTGTTGTGAACGAAGATGCCAATGCCAAACTCATTCGTGAATTGAAGGAGGAAATTGAGCGTCTTCGTGATCTCCTCAAAGCAGAGGGAATTGAAGTAGAGGAAGGTGAGTTGTATGCAATCTCAGAACCATGTTGTGACCTCTGCTAGTGAACTGACTAGAGTTCGTATACTTGTACACAACTATCAACCCTGTCTTTTGTGTAACTTAGGGCCTGGTGGGAGAGTAATATACACAAAGCAGAGTAAGTTCAAGGGATTAAAAACACGTATTTTTTTCGTTTCAAACCACCCCGCATGTTTACGCTGTTCTCGGATCCTTGCTTTCTCCCGACCGATTTGACTGGCCTCCGGTTCCCTTACTTCCCTTAATTTGGCGCTTCGTTGTGGACCTTGTTTGCTTTTAGACCATGTCTCTACTCTGCTTTGTCATCTCTGGACATGGGACTACTACCGCCCTCCCTCCCATAACCCTTTAACCAAACCTCTCTTGTTCGCAAAATCCTTACTTATTCCGGATATAATCAACTTCAACCTATCCTTTAGGAGCCACCGGAGGTGAAGTGAGGATCTCCTGCAGCGAATCTAAGCCCGGAGGACCGACCTCCACAATTGCTGAAGAGGCCGTGGATAAGCTCCAGGAGAACGAGAAACTCGTGGCAGAACTGAACGAAACTTGGGAGGAAAAACTTCGTCGGACAGAGTCGATTCGGCACCAACGAGAGGCGGTCTTTGCCGAAATGGGTGTGGCCATGAAAGAGGATGGCCAAACAGTCGGATTCTTCTCCCCGAAAAAGGTAACAAACGAACACTTGCGCGAGGCGAGCCAGACCAGGAATGAGAACTCATTCAGGGTGACCATTTTGTGCATTTCTTCTTTAGACTCCACATTTGATCAACCTTAATGAGGACGTGTCTTTGTCGGAATGCTTGTTGTACTACATCAAAGAAGGCATCACTAGAATTGGATCTCCCGAGGCTAACATTCCTCAAGATATTCAACTGGTTGGAGCCCATATTTTAAGTGAACATTGTGTATTTGAGAATACTGAAGGAACGGTCCGACTTCGACCCATGAAGGACGCCGTTTGCTTTGTTAATGGGCGGAAAATCGAAGACTCGGTGGTTCTTCGTACCGGATGCAGAGTTATCATGGGCAAGAACCATGTTTTCCGATTCAATCATCCAGAACAAGGTAAGGCGAATTAGGTTGTGCTTAAAGGGGGTGTTCAAAAGTTAAACAAATGCTTTTCAGCAAGAGAAATACGACCCGTAAACAGCCCTGAGGATGCCACTGAGAACCCAAGCCTTGTAGATTGGGATTTTGCCAATGAGGAATTAATGGCAAAGCAAGGCATAGATTTGAAGGCGGAAATGTCCAAGAAACTCAAAGAGTTGGAGGAACAATATCTCAAAGAGAAAGAAGAAGCCAATGAAGCTTTCAGACAAGAGCGAAAGGTAAGCCGCTCATCAAACAAGGACTTTTCTTTCGGCATTTCTTTTCAATATTCTATATTACTTTTATTGTTCAGAAATACGAAGACCAAATTGAAAGCCTTCAAAAGCAAGTCATGGAGCAAAGTATGACCATGTCAATGATAAGTTCGATGACACCTGACGATTTCCAAAATGAGGAAGACGTGTTTGGTAAGAAACCTAGAAAAGGCGCATTTCTAGCTCAAACCCAAAAATGCTATTTGTTCCTTTTGACTTTAGTAAATCCCATATTCGAGGCAGAATGCAATTGGAACGAAAGGGAATATGAATTGGCCGCTTGGGGTTTCACCAAATGGCGTCAACACCAATTCACTTCGTTGCGAGACGACTTGTGGGGCAACGCAGTGTTTCTGAAAGAATCCAATGCCATTTCCGTGGAGTTGAAAAAGCGAGTTCAATTCCAATTTGTTCTCCTTACCGAAACGCTTTACTCGCCACTTCCTTCTGGTGAGTCTCATTTTAAAGAATTGGCAAGGTGAATATAAAACCTGCTCTTAGTTTAGTTTGTGCAGAAATTTGGGCGAAAGTGAGAAAATGAATTAGGGGTCTTTTCTTGTCTTCAAAAGGAACAGTTCGAGATCGGTCACTTTACGATCACCTTTTGATTTTTGATTACAACAACACTTAGAAAAAATATTGAGCTATCTTACAATGATCAGGGTTAAAAATGATTGCACTTAAATGGACTTTTGATGAAGAGAAACTTTGAGCTATTAAACTTTTTTCGAACAGCTAAACGAACTATTTAAACGCTTTTTCTTTTGAGAGTGTTGTGGAACCAGCTTAGAGACCAGAGGCTAGTTTTTTAAGCGCAAAGATCGATCTCAAGATCGAACTTACAGTACTAAAGTACGATCTTAAGATCGATCTTTGCGTCTTAAAAAACTAGCCTCAGAGGCTAGTTTTATAAGCACAAAGATCGATCTCAAGATCGAACTTACAATACTAAAGTACGATCTTAAGATCGATCTTTGCGTCTTAAAAAACTAGCCTCAGGTCCTGTTGAGAATTCGTTGCGTTCAGCCATGAAGTCGATCTTATACAACAGGCACATGAAAAATCAGTTTTGGACCATGCAAACTCAAAGTAGGTTTTATTAGACAAAATATACAACCACATGCTTTTCATTAGTAAGAATTGCCCTCCTTTTTTCTTTCAATTTATCGTTGTTTTCATTGCGTTAATTACTTTATTAGATATTTCTGTCGAATTTTTGTTCTACAAAATATCATTTATCAATAAGTCAAAGATAAAGTGGAACTGTACTTTCCCCCATTGAACTAATTCAAAGATTTTCATGAAATTCTTGAGGATACTTTTTTGGTTAATGTTAGCATATTTGCTCCTCTTGCAAAAAGTTAAATTTCCGTTACAGAATTTTGAGCAAAACAATCTCGTGAGATTTTTTGTGTGAAGCGATTCGGAATTTCATCTGCATTATTCAAACGGTTGAAATGATTTAAAAGGGGAAAATTATGCAGAAATCATATCTGTTCCAAGCAGATACTTTTGAGTTGCTATTTTCAAGCAAAAAAATAAACTGAAAAAAAATCCTGACTTTGACCCTCAGATATTGGATTGTCAAATCAGATTTATTTTTGTTACCAAAAATCATATCTTCTAGCATACTTGATCTCGTTGACTTTTTCCTACACGTTTTAAGGTTCTCTGATTCAAGATTGAATTGTTTCCTTCACCATAAACCATAATCCCCAAACAGAGCCCAATACACAATGTTAAGAAAGATGAAGCTAGCGGGAAAAAGCCACCGTGAGATACGATCCACTAAAGCGGCCTTTTCGCGTTTCTTGTTCATCTCTATCTGATGCTTCATTTGATCTTTGAGGACAAGGCTTTCAATTCCTTGCTGACTCAGTCTTTTACTCGACACCGTCACTTTGTGGTTACTTATGGGCGAGGTTGAGAGGGTTGGAGGGGACAGAAGTTGCGAGGTTACGTCTTGGCTGTTTTCCAACAATTCGCCTTCCTTCTGGAAACCATCCCGATACTTCCTCTCCAGTTGCTGATCGGGTTGATGGTCGTTTTCCATGGAAGGCTGAGCCTATCAAAAATGAGAGCAGATTAGTGAATAAGAAGACCCTTGAGCTTGGGATGTCCAGAGGTCTGCCCGGTACCCAATGTGCAATGCTAGGGAAAATTTACGCAGCAGTCTGATCAACATAGAAATAGGAGAGGGTGTATATGGTACTAACATTGCCAACGGCATCACAAGGGAATTCTCCGTCTCGCTTGGGTAGTTGGCTGCCAAATGCTTCCAATATGAGGTTGTCGCTGTCCTGGGATTTATTCTTTTTAGCACCAATATCTCCCATCACCAAATTCACCAAGGCATACTCGATTAACGATAAGAACACGAACACTGTACATCCAAACATGAAAACATCAATGGCCTGTAAAAGGAGAACAAATTGTCAAAGAACGGGGAGGGTGCGAATCATCCCGACTGTTTTTTACTTTTACATATGACACGGGAGGAAGTGAGTTTTGGATGTGGGCGTGTTGCATAGAAAGGGTGAGAAGACTGGTGACGCCCAAAGTGACACGGGCGGAGACTGCTTCAGGGTTGATCCAGAACGAGATCCAGGACATGGTCACTATCAAGCAGTTGGGAACATAGGTGTGGAACAAATAGTAACCCAACCGACGCTTGAACATGAATACCACTTCCAAGCAAGGAAATTTTCCTGCAAGAATTTCAATGGCCATTCAAGGTAGAGAAAAGAAACCCACCCAAGTGGGTTAGGTGTGCCCTCACAGCATTTTGCATAGGAACAATATATATTGATGAGATCTGAGATGGGATTGGAGGTTTGTCACTTCAACCAACTTAAAGGATGTTTAAACCGTTCCAACAATCCAATATTGAGCGAATAAATCTCCCTTAGTATTTCCACTGGTTGACTTCAATCAACTGATTTCCAAAAAGATGAATCTGACAGATTTCCGAACTATGCAAAACTTTTGTTGTTTGATATGACTTTAAGTTTCAAAGTTGCGCTTGTATGATTCTTTTTAAATGCAGTGGGTACTTGCCAGTGGAGTATTCTGTTGTGCAGTCATCGTTTTTTGTGGATGTAAGCTCCATTTGTGGCAATTCGATAACCTTTTCCACTTTCAATGGAATTTGAGGGTCCCAGATAAATATCAGGTCGTCAGTTGTGTGGGAGACTGTTAAAAAAGGTAGGCCCAATTTTGAAGAGAATTATTAGCAACTAAGTCTAAGTTGATCTTACGGCTCTCAATTTCCAGATTACAGGTCTGGGTGTCGTGAGGATAATTTTTGAAATCCATAGGACAAGACAGAACCAACGTTAGCCTTAAGAGGGAGAAAAGATCAAAGAATCCATACCTGACACGCAGTGGTCAGATTTGGATTTGAGCAACCTCCAATCAGCTTGTCGCGAAATTTATGTCCTGTTGTGTCCAATACATGAGAAGTTCGAATGGGCCCTGATCCTAGATTTGTTGTGCCTGAGGTTCTAAAATTGACCATAAGAGGCGCACCATTCCCAGTTGAGAAAAGAAACCAAGAGCGTCATTTTTAGCAACTTTCAAAGACGCTTTGATTTTTTAAATCAAGGCGATATGTGATTGAACCGTTTATTTAAATGTAACAGGGATCACATTTGATGTATTCCACTCGTTTTGAGGCATTTCTGTTGACTCTGAGTCTAATTTTGGTTCTTGAGGGCTCTGAATGCCTGCTAGGTTGAAAGAATCCGTTTATTTTTACATTTGCAGTGGATGCGCAAATGTTGTGGGTTGTGATCAGGAGTCCGTATTGTTCAGGGTGGCCATGTCAGTAATAATCCTAATTTTCTTACCACGTTTCAACAACCCATCTTTGAGTTTGCAATCTCTCTTGCTTTTTTAAATTTGCTTCCAATTTTAGCTCTGTATCAGTTGAACGTAACAAAACGACAAACTCATTTAAGAACCACAGGGACAACAGATCAAGGATCGTTGCTCATTGGTGATGGACCAAAAGGGCTCCTAACCGAAACGGAAAATTTTGGCCGAAAGAGTGCTTAACCGAAACTGAAACCGAAAGCAGCTGACTAAAAAATCTAACATTGGAAATTAACGTTAAAATTTCAATTGTTCATACGTTCGACATTGGAATTTTCTTTTTGCCAAAATTTTCCTCTACTGTACATGTCTGCTTTCGGTTTCGGTTATGCCTACCGAAACCAAAACCGAAATTTCGGCCTTAATTTCGGCCGAAAGCTCTTTCGGTCCATCACTAGTTCGAACACAGGTCAGACTCTTCGGCCAAGGAACATTTTTTTGGGATTTTATCAGTAGTGTGACCTCCCATTCTTATGTTGCGTGACCTCCCAGTCAGCAACTAGCAACAAGTTCAAGCAACCGTATTGGGTCCTTTAACGAGCAGCTGACTGGGAGGTCACAGTAAATAAGACTGGGAGGTCACCTTAGTAATAGAGCTCCAAATATTGCACCCTGACACAAACGTTTGACATATTTTTGAACCTCTCAATGTATATTGGACACGTAAGAACAAAAATTTTGCGTATTAAAGCTCAAAGGTTGCACGTGTTTTCCATTTCATTGGTTGCGCTTAAAGGACTCTATAGATAGATGAACTAGAAAGCTTACTTGACCATATACATGATGGTTTTATCTTTCCATAACCACATGTAGTGATTAGGAATAGTCATGGTCTGAAATGTGACACTTCTGGCATTCTTGAAGAATGAGTCGGGTCTCCAAATCTCGGTAAGCCACTCAATGGGCAACAGTTGATACTCCGAGGTCATATTATTAGGCAGCCTCAACCGACTATCTTTCCAACTTTGGGCGAAGAATACGTCACAAGTGTAGGTCTAGGACAGGATAAAACCCAATGAATGATAAGAACCCTATGACCCAGCCATATATAAAGATGGTCATAACTGGGAACAACTTACCATTGAGCTCTCATCAATTGTGTCCAAGCTCATGACGGTGACGTGAAAGTTGACTTCTGTAGCATTGCCTGTATCGCGAGAGGAAAAGGAGAAAAATATCATCGAGAATGGATTACTGAGTCTCTCAGAGCAATTCCGAGCCAGAAATGGGTCTTGACTCATTTGATGCCATCAAGTGTCGTACCTCCATTCTTCGGAGGGCGCGTCTTGTCATGGAGTCTCCGGTTTTGTGGCATGATGTTACCCAATTCCAAAGGATTATGGAAATCATTGCCCTCGTTGGCATTTCCTTGAGCATTTACAAATGTGACGAATAATCTAAAGAGAAAAGTAGAGGGATTTACGGTCTCGGAGCTGACATTTCCCACAGTCAAAATTTCAACCATGATGAGTCAAGATCTAGTTTCTTCCAACTGTCAAACATCAGTGGAATTAACCATTGAACCAGACAAACCGAAACACAAAAAGACGCAATCCACGTACTGAGAAATCTACGCAAAGTAAGATTTCAGCAGACCTGTTCAAGATACTTTGAAAAAGTATCTAGATAAGATAGTATTTTCCGCAAAGTATCTAGATAAAGATAGTTTAAGATACTTTCCTGAAAAAGTATCTAGATAAAGATACTTTAAGATACTTTCCCGAAAAAAGTATCTAGATAAAGATACTTTTAGATATTTTCCCGAAAAAAGTATCTAGATAAAGATACTTTAAGATACTTTCCCGAAAAACTATCTAGATAAGATACTTCAAGATACTTTTCACAAAACGTATCTATATAAGATACTTCTAGATACTTTTCTTCATTATGCATAATGTCAAATTATTTGTGCATTTTGCACATTGAAAGTGGATGCATTATACATGTTAAGACTTGAGAGTGGACGCATTATGCACATTGAGAGTGGATGCATTATGCACCCTTCCTCAAAGTGGATAATGCATGCATCCTCAGATTTCTCACTCAATGTGCATAATGTGTCCTTAAGTAGTATGCATTATGAAGAAAAGTATCTAAAAGTATCTTATCTAGATACTTTTTGGGAAAATGCATAATGCAAACTAAACAATGCATAATGGATGCTTTAACACAAAAGATTGAGAGAACACATTATCTAGATAAAGATAGTTCAAGATAGTTTTCCAAAAAAAAGTATCTAAATAAAGATACTTCAAGATAGTTTTCCGAAAAAAGTATCTAGATAAAGATACTTTAAGATACTTTCCCGAAAAAATTATCTAGATAAAGATAGTTTAAGATACTTTCCCGAAAAAAGTATCTAGATAAAGATAGTTTAAGATGCTTTCCCGAAAAAGTATCTAGATAAAGATACTCTAAGATACTTTCCCGAAAAAAGTATCTAGATAAAGATAAAAGATAAACTATCTTTTATCTTTATCTTTTATCTAGATAAGATAATTGAACAGGTCTGGATTTCAGCTTTGATATTTTGTGTTTGCACTTCATTTGATAGTGGAAAGAATTATCGGTCAGGACACGACTTTTACGTATTAACTTCCGCTTTGCAAAAACACTGAATGATCACTTGCAAGGAGAAACACCGAAACCTTACAAGATACTCCAGAAAGAGACCATGTTGGATGAGGTCTTCTTGAACGCCATTTTCAAACTTTGAATGTTGCTATAACCTGTTTGGTAGGTTAAACAGCACTTATTTTTCTTTTTCTTCATATTCTTGATTTCCCCCTCTCGTCACAATTACGTAATAGCAAATACATTTGAACTTAGAGTGATTGTAATTGTTTACATTTCGTCCCATGTGATTGAGATTTTTGAAGTACGAATTACAATAACTTTTTCACACACAAAGCAAGTTTTGGAATTGAGCATTTCACAGATTTTGCCGCTTATTTCCAACCTTTTTGGTGAATGATGGTTCAGGTTGCGCACCACGTACCGCATTCTATTATTTGTTGTGGCCTTCGATTGGATCTAAGTTGCGAAGGAACATGATGACACATCCCTCCTTAAGGGTCAGCTTGTTATCCGGGAAGCTGGAACTCCCTCCGTCTACAGATCTTTACCTCCATCAAGGATCTTGAGCAACTCAACCGGTCTTCTTCCCTCAATAGGCTGCTCTAGTAGACAGTTGGCCCCCCAGGAAATAATTGGTTCTCACCAAGGAGTTGTCGGGACAAATGATGGCTCGGTAGGAGACAGCATAGTACAGGATTTGTTCTTCAGGCGGGGTGTAGCCATGACGTGCTGCCCCTATTGGTGGGTGGATTTATAGCGACCCTGACGGATCTACCGGTTTCTCGCTTCCTCCTACTTTGCTCTTTCCTGTCCTTCCTATATATACTTATTTCAGCCGTAATAAATTCAGTCAACTTCCATCTTTCGACTCATTCAGTTGGTTGGACATACGTCCGTCACAGATTCTTCATTTGAGAAGAAGATGTGATTTACCAAGGCTTGGACTTGGGTCATCTCCTTAGGAGATAGCCTCTGGCAAAGCAATAATGTGCTCAAAGATTGCCCTGCGAGGAAAGATGCCGGTACTTATTGGTTTTGAGCAAAAATGAAATTGAAATTGAATAAAAAAAGTGGCAGGAATTGTATTCTATTACATTGGAAACCAATATAATTGTGATTAATTACATTTAATTAGCAATTGACGTTGGGTTGTTCCTCGTCGTTTGTTCCATCATGGATTCCTAACGAAGAGGATGTGAAGGCAGCTGTGTGTTTTTGTCTTGCTGATATCAAATAGGCCGATTTAACAAATGTTGTATATTATGGACTTGTTATTCACAATTTTCTACCAAAAAAATAGTTCGGAACGTGAAACCTAACCGACCATTATCAAGGCATCTTTAGGACGTAATTTCACACCCTCAAATGGAGAACCAATATGGTACCGGACTTGAAATTGGGTTAAATTTTGAGGAATTTCATTAGATTGGGTTGATGAAGGCTCCCAAATAGTGTAAAAAGACCAATGATACTTGCAGTTATGTTCGAAGAAGCCATGGAAATCAAAAGAGAAACAAAAATTATATTATTTCCTAGATAATATTGTGATTATTTATGAGCAAAGATTGGATCTGATGAAGGCTGTCAGGAGAAAAAAACAAGTAGAGCATAATGAAATCTATCTAATGTTGATTGCTAGTTATTAGAATATGAAGCTATAAAGGATATAGAGCTATTTTGGAAATATTTTCTTACCATATTTGGTACGTGATATTTGCAATGTGACATTTTAACTCGTGACTGAGTAAAATAATGCAAGGACATAATGACGGAATAGGAAAGCAGGATCAATCACAAAGTGGGCAAGGAGCAAAAGCAGAGACAAGAAAAAAGGAGTTTTGAACAATTGTAAAGAACATTGTTGTGAGACAACATTTTGGCTTTAATATACTTTATCATCGCGAATTGGAACACACTTTGTGCGATTTGGTAGTGCTTTCTAGAAAAAAAAGTTAGCCGTATTCTTCATGAATATTAATTTAAATATGCCCTTTATGACCTTAAGTGCAATTTAAACCTTCCCAGCCAAGTTGTAAGGATATTTCAATAAAGTGTTGTTTCAAATTCCTTGATTGGCAACATGTGATTTTTTACATTTGAGGGGCTCCCAATTTTGTAATACTACTTGCTCAATGCAATTTAAATGAAAGGATAAGTTCTGGATAATAATTGCAAGTGTGTGCAATTGCAATTGTATTTTTTTGAAAATATTTAAAAAAATTGAAAATCCGGGTGCATGATGCCATAATGTGAAAAATGTGGTTCGCGAACAATTGCATATGGACAAACAGCAAAAGATAAAAAATTTGTGATTGAAAGGAAGTAACACATCTGTTTAATTGGCCATTAATAGAGACTTACTATAAACTCATTAGAATATGAAATTCATGTTAATTACAATTTCTTTAATAGAGAATAAACTAAAATAAATTGAATTTGGTGAAAATGTGCTTTCCAACTTTAGGATTAAGTATGAAGTTTAAGCTTATAAAAATATCAGCACCATGAAGGATGTAAATTAACTTGAAATGCACCAAAAATATCGCCATCCCCGCCATTTTTTAACATAACAAACATGTGTACGTTTGTATCTTGATCTACAGTAGAAGTAACTTATTTAGTTTGAGGAACCTTATCATATACATATGATAAGGCCCAGAGATTTTTTTATCCTGGCTATTTTTGGGTATTTCATTTGTAGGACCGTTGCTCTGTCATCATCAACATTTGTTACTTTTTTGGACTGATACAAGCCATTTTAGAACTAAGAGACAACGCTTGAATACAGGAATCAATGATGTGATCACATCATTGATTCGTGATTCATGACTCATGACTCAGTTAACAATAGAGGTGATTTTTTATGAATGCATGTGATATTTTGAGTTACAATCAATTAGTGCCATGATAACAATTTTGAAGTATATTTAACCATCGAAAGAGAACTGACTTGCAATGATTTTATCAAAGAGAGGTATGGCAGTCTGCTAAGATCACTTTCTACAATCCATATGTTGAGAATCTAATCACATCACTTCAATATGTACTACATCTATTATCATTTCACATTTGTTTTCTGTTCGACGTGATACACTATATTCTAAAACAAATATGACCACTAGAACTGCCATGAGATCTTTCATTAATAATTGTCCTTCACCCCATTTTTTTAGATTTGATCACAGTGAGAGACCCCGATGATGATGACGACTCTCCCGATCCCAGAACAATCGTTGCGGTTGAGGTTTTAGATACCAAAAACGGTGCCACACACTACTGGAGCCTAGATAAACTTCGGTAAGTGCTTCCTCCGCACGTTTCTTAGCCTAGACTAACTCACCCTTTTGAATAACTGCAAGAACAAATACTAAGCTAACAGCTTCCCAATCGTTATCTAAAAGAAAGCTTTCCCAGTCTTGTACCTACTGTGTGTAATTGAGTTAAACTTAAACGTAGACAACGTCTCGAACTTATGCGACAATTGTACAACGAGGACTTTGATCATCCCTCCTCCTGCCCTGCTTCTGCTCGGAAAACGAGTGTTGAGGACAAGCTTGGTGCCAAAGCAGGCGAGGATCTGTTCCAAAGTCTGGCCACGGTGTCTGGACCGGCTTTGCCCCTTGCACCTAGGTTCGTCTACTTGTCTGCTAACATGTACGTTAGAACCTCCCTCCTATTTTGAATCTAGAACCTGCATATTACCTCTCACTACTACACTACTGCTCTTCTACTGTACTGTATAAGTGTACGCATCACTGGGCTTTGAGGAATCCAATTTTCGGTTTTAATGAACCTGGAAGCTGGCAATTTGAATATTTTAATCTCCCTTAAGAACAAAGGGTTATTCGTGAGCTTCCTTTGGTTCATTATTACCGATTCATGGCTTTTTTCGAAATGATTTCTATGCGCTTTTCTATATGCATATTTTATTACATGAAGATTTTGACAGCCACTCATTTTTGGCACGTGCGTAATTTCCTGGTAGGTGGATATTTTGACCCCTAAAAGCTTATCTACCAAGACACAAAACATTCATAATTGTGCATTATTACAAAAAAACAAGAACCCGCTGAATGATGAACCCAGATCCTAAGAGCGAGATCTATTGTTTTACCTTTTATATAACTAATCAAGAAAGTTGTGTTATGAAGAATTCATAACTGCAAGTTATAAAAGACTTTAAAAGTATCAGTTCCCTGGGCAAATAAATTACAGTTCAAAACTAGATGAACGTAATATCAGTTCTTAACGTAACATCTCACAAAAAGGGATTTCGTTAGAAGCTTCAAATTTCATATTTCCATTTCCTAATCGATCAAACGCTTGATAGAAAAGTTGTGCTCTCTCAACTTTAGAGTGTAATCCAAAGCAGAATACACGAGTTAAACTGATGGCAAAAATACATATTTCTTTTTGCTTGCCTGGTTTGCCATGACGTCTGATATTGTACAACATTTTGTAAAATCTATAAGTTACGTATAGCAACAACAATGCCTTATACATAACGCCTCTGATCCAAAGTCAATTACAATATGGATGCATTTTGCGTTTGTCCCTAAAAGAAAGCTTTGTCCTCGTAGCATTCAAGAGAAAATGAAATATTTAGAAGGCTCTTTGGCAGACCTGTAATCAAGTAACCTATCGTAAAAATGATTAATGATAGGATTGATGCCGTGACTTATAACGTAATAAGTTATCCCTTTCCCCAAAAATCACAAAAGGGCGAGCGCATTCAGTTTGTGCTCTCTTCAGTTTTTAGATTTGAGAAGGCATAACTTTTGACATCGACGTTTAATTTAGATAAAAATTAAAATTCAAAGCCCACTCAAAAATAGCTAGGTCTCACTTGTAGAAAAAACAATTAATTTGTATCTACTAGAAATCATAATTCTCAACGATAGGCTCGTCGTCCAGAAAGTTCAGTGGTTCTTGCATCAAACAAACACTAATATCATCACACTAATCATCAAGAGACCAGATGCTATTCTTCTAATGAATGTTTACTAGCCAATAAACACCTGAATAACAAACACTACATTTGATGTGTGAGGACAGACACGGCTGCTGCACTTTTTATGATATCTCATTGTGGGCACTCTAAACATTTATGACTAAGACAAACGGTTTTGGACAAACGACGGTTTCGCTTTGGATGTGCTGTGCAAATTGCATTCGATTTGATCCATGGGTAATTTCGAGGTTACAAAATCACAAGCAATTTCCCAAATTTATAGTGCTAAACCTGCATTCGATGATTTTCTTTGCAGGCAAAGACTGGAGCTGATGCGAGAAATGTATCAAAATGAAGCCGAAACCTCTCCGTCCTCGCCAAATCACGACAAAGAGGTCAACACTGGCGGCGATCCATTTTACGACAGGTTTCCTTGGTGCGTTTCCAATTTCTAGACAATATAATTATCAAATGATAATTAATATTGAATTTGCATTGATTGACAGGTTTCGATTGGTTGGACGAGCCTATGTTTATCTATCCAACTTGATGTACCCGGTTCCGTTGATTCATAGGATTGCCGTGGTCAACGAGAAAGGCGATGTCAAAGGATATCTGAGGGTTGCAGTGCAAGCCATTTTGGGGAAAGGAGAACGAGGTATGAGAAGCTAACCATTATTTTCGTAAATACTTTTATTATGTAAGAAGCAGAGTGGCTTTTAAAGTTAGTTGATTTTTCTGCGGAGAACTATTGCTTTTTGGAGGAAATTAGGGTCAGAAGGGCTGGAAAATTTTGGGCTTTTGTAAACAGATGCGCACATCACATGTCGTTTTCAGCTGAGGATTTCTGGGGCCAAAATATTAGAGATGGGCCGGAGTTTAGGCATATGCTTTTGGAAGCTCGGAAAGTTCTTAATTGGTTCATCCTTCCTTGAATAATGGAAGGTGTAAATCAGGCGTGACAAAATTTTGAGTATCAAAATCGATCAAAGTCGAAGCTCCAAAGTCCTTTGGACCAAAACATTTATGACTGAAATAATTGGTTTAAACGCACATTTTCGTGATTCTTCAGCTGATGCATACCAACACAAAACTTGGTTATGAAATGTGGCAAACTATTTTTTTACTTGTACATTGCTCATGTAATGTTTTATGTGGAAAAGATTTGACCACAAGTGACCAACGTAATGTTTTGGATTTAATATTCTTTCGATTTTTAGATGAAGAATTGGTTGACTATCCAATGGGTGTTCGACAATCAGCCACCATTTTATTTCCAGATTGTCTGGAAAAGAAATTCAATGAGAAGGAGCAAGGTGCGGAGATTTTGAAATTTTGTGCCAACTTGGAAAAATCCTTGATCGATTGTGGGCATTTAATTTGCTTTCTTTTGCAGAAAAAGACGTGGATTCAACTCACGGAGAGGATGAGAAACAAGAGACATTTGATGATCTCCCGGATCATTTGAAAATTGGTCAGGAGTTCACGATGCGCGTGACTGTCCTTCAAGCTTATGGAATTTCCCCGGAATACTCGGATATCTTCACACAATTCAAGTAATGACAGGCTCTAATTTGTTGCTTAATTTTCATAATTAATACTGAACCTTTGGACCATTAGTTTCATCAATCGAGGTCAAGAGGCTTTCTCTACTGAACCTGTCAAAAACACGGGTCCCGGTCAACAATTGAACTTCTACCACGTACAAAATGTAAGTAAATAATAACTGAAACTTTTTGACAAAAGTAGTTTGCCTATTAAGAGTGCAGTAATATAATATTTCTCAAAGTATATAAAAATATATTCACTAATAGGGTTAGTAACTCATGTATTTTTTCATGTGCTATAAGTTGGCTTCATTTTCAAATTCAGATCACTGTGCCTGTTACGAAATCATTTGTGGAATACATCAAGAAACAACCCATGATCTTTGAATTATTCGGCCACTACCAACAACATCCTCTCCACAAAATCTCCACCCAAGAGGGCAACACTCCGTCAGCTTTGGCAGCCCATGGAGGATCCAGCAACACTTCAACAAGCTCGGCCTTCTCCTCCACCACTTCTCCACCTGGATCAGCCTGTGCCACTGATCCTGGAGTAGCTCCACTTTTCCCTGTGCCAACTTCGACTGGGGTCGTTGTTCCACATACCCACCGACCTGCTCCCAGAAGGATGTTGCCCGTACCGTCATTGCCCATTTCGCAACCAGTGAGGAGCTCCAAATCCTGCATTGCCACGGGGGTTGTGGTTCAAGAGACTCCAGAGAGCCATCCCTCCACAGCTATTCACGCCAAATACGACCTTTTGGTTTGGTTTGAGGTCTTGGAGTTGGGTAAGCGAAAGATCTAACGGGGTTGAAGGATGGGTAACAAGGGTGACCAATTTCAGCATCAAGTGGTGAATATGTGCCAGTGTTAGTGGATCACAGTGAAGAGCTGCCTTGTCGGGGACAGTATTTCCTGCATCATGGATTGCAGAGAAGGATTCGGATAACGGTGGTTCACGATGCTACCCATGACCTCAAATGGCGAGATGTTCGCGAACTTGTCGTGGGACGCATCAGGTAAAACTAATAAAACAAGTATTGAGTGGCAACAGGGCATCAATTGAACCCTGGCATTTGATTGCAGAGCGACTCCGGAGTCTGATATAGATGATGATTTAGATGGAAGTGTCCTGTCTTTGGGACTATTCTCTGGGGAGTACATCACCACTCCAGGGGATGATCGAACCATGTTTCGATTTGAGGCAGCTTGGGATTCGTCTCTCCATAACTCTCTCTTACTCAATCGGGTCACGCCCTCTGGAGAGACCATTTACATGACTATATCCGCGTATCTCGAGGTATTGATTTGTAAAAGAAATGCCCGTTATGGAATCGGTCTCATTTTGGAAGATATTTTAGTTGGAAAATGCCGGTGGTCCAGCCATTATTACAAAAGACCTTGCCATGATTGTCTATGGACGGGATGGACGTCTCGGTCCAAGAATCAAACACCTTTTCCAAGGCACATTCCGAAACCCCGAGGCCAATAAACTAACCGGTGTATATGAGGTCATCCTCAAAAAGGCCACTGAAGGCAGTCCAGGATTGAAGCGCCGACAACGAAGAGTCCTCGATACTTCCACCACCTACGTCAGAGGGGAAGAAAATCTCCACGGGTGGAGGCCCCAGGTAAACCAAGGTTTTCAATTGAAATTTTAATCCCCCATTAAAATCTTATCTTATCATGCTATCTAGGGGGATAATCTTATTTTTGAGCATCAATGGGAACTGGAGAAACTTCAGCGAATGACAGAGACCGAAAAGACCCGGCATTTCTTACTTCTCCGTGAGAAACTGGGAATCGACAAACCCCTTTCTTTCTCGAATACCCCTCACAACTTGGACAAATCTGAGAAGGAAGCCTGTAATCTAGTGGCTAAGGCCAGTGGTGAAGGTCGGGCTAGTCCTTTGGTCCGACCCCCTTCCTACGGAAAGGACCCCTATGAACCATGGGATATGACACCTAGGGAAAGAGAAATCTCTCAAAAATACCTTCGTCTCTTCACCTACCATATCCACAAGTAAAGCACCAATAAGTGCCAATGATTATTTTATTGATTAAATTAAATGGTTTATGTTTCAGGGAGCTCACTACCAAGGGATTGAAGCACTTGGCCACATCTGGGACTGGGATTGGCTCGTCCACTCTGCAAACCCCTGTTGACCATCCTGACATCAATGTCTCGAGCAATGGCTTGGCAGAGTAAGTTTGAACAAACCGAATGACATTGGATATTTTAGTATCTATACATGTTGGTTTACTCCAGTTTGATGTCACCCGAACCCCAACGTCCAAAATCATTGTTATTGGAAAACCTGCCCGGTATCTTAGGTCGACTCCCTGGAGCTGTCTCCCCAGGGAGTCGCCCAGAATACTCTCCAGGAAAGGTGATCTTTGTTCCGGAAGTTGAGGAGATCCGTGTGTCCCCAATTATTTCCAAGCGAGGCTATCTCAACGTTTTAGAGCAGAAAAACAAGGTGGGAATTAATGGGCACATAAGTTATCAGTTGTAGTGTTAAACGATTTCACATTTTAATAGGTATGGAAGAAACGATGGGTGATTGTTCGACGGCCGTACGTGTTTCTGTTCCGAGATGAGCGCGATCCTTGTGAGCGTGGCGTGATTAATTTGGCGCAAGCTCATACGGAATACTCTCAAGACCAACAAGCCCTGGTTAAAAACACATTCAGTATTGTGACCCATAATCAGGGTTTCTTGATCCAAACTCTTAATGACAAGGACCTCCATGATTGGCTTTATGCCATCAACCCACTTCTTGCTGGACAAATCAAGTAAGAGTTATTCCTCTACCAACTGCACGATGAACTGGAGCACCATAAACTCTTTAGCGCAAAATTTTGGCCTAAGCCATGATTATCAAAATGCATAGAAGACAAAAATTGGTTATTGGCCGTGCGTCATAATAACATACACATTCAAAAATGATCCGTGGAAGGCAAGCCGTTAATGAACAAAATTGGAAGTGATGTCTTTCGATTTTGTGTGGACATATCGCTGAAAACAGGGTGGCTGATAAATCTTTGACCAATCACTTTCGCCGGGAGTTTTTCGAATTTCTCTCCAAACTTGTTCATTAACTCCTCCTGACAATCGTAAACAAATTATGGTACTATCAGTTACTGGTGGAGTCAACTTGGAATCCGTAAAAAGCCCTAGAGTGAGTTGTGCTCCACAAAGGAAGAAAATCAAAAGCAGAGATGTTGAAAATTGTGAAAATAAGCAATGTGATTAGAAATTTTGTCAGAAGGATGATGCACCATGGGTTATAAAAAGACAGAATGCATCCCAGAGAAGGCAAAGAGAGTTTTTTTTCAACAATGGGGTATTTTTGGTGACGTTTATTTTATTCAAGGAGTCGCCACTTGCTGACTAGGTAAATCAATTACAGAAATTCCGAGTTGATTCGAAATCAATCCAAAAACCACCAAAACGATGAAATGTTGCTCCAGTTTGCCATCCCATCATATTTTTGCTCTTTGTGATTCTTAAAGAGCAATATTGACATAGTTGTGCGTAAGCTAGATGATTTACAAAATCTTCAAGGTTTTTAATCTTCTTTGGCTTTTGGTAAGCAAAGTCCCAGTCAAAAGGTTGCAAAATTTCTCAAAATACAAACAATCTGTCAGAACACCTCATTGTCTTGAAGCCTGGAAGCTTGGTGCACCACAAAAAACAAAATCCGTAATTTCAAGAGCAAGGAAAAGTGGGTTGCCATCATGCCCTGATCTCAATCCAATGGACTTCAGTTCATGTTGATTTAATCTAGAGTTTGTGCAAAGTCCTGCAAGAGTGTTGGAGCTCTAACAATTATCCTGGAGATAGCCTGGGCTTTGATATTGCATTAAACTGTCTGTGCAACATGAGCGTCAGTGGTTCCACAAAAACGCCCAATTTCATGCCCTAAGGGAGGTTTACTAGGAAATTGATTAACGAACACAACTCTTTCCTAACACTTTTTGTTTGCTGTGACAAATTATAAGCGTTAAATATTTCAAGAAATCAATGATCTTTAGTTCAATAAATGCAGTCCTAGATTTATCAGTCACCCTGTGTTTCAAAACACCCGCACAATAACTTAACCTTGGTTTTCCAGATCCACTACAGCCCGGAATCGTCCCAAAGTGGCCACGCCTGTTGGTGCCATTGGAGGCGGAGCAGGAGGAGGTTTGTCCAAGGAGGGTGGAGCGTCCAGCTCTCCTCAAGGTGAATGAGGCATTTCTTCCTCTGGTCTCCTCCTCAAATCAGCTGTTCTCAATCGATTGAAGACCTGGTCCTCAACTTGGACTTCGGAAGATTCGTGAAGGCTACGGCGCGATATTGTTTATGTTGACTTGCAAAGCGATTATTAGTTCAATGTGTAACGCCAAGTGATTAACAATTAGTAGAGAATAATCAAAAAAAAACAACCAGGTCATTGTTAAGTTTGTTGACGAGATTCCAAACAAATCGACTACAAAACGGAGGCTAGAGGAATGTTCGCAGCGTTTTCCATATTCAAACTACCATCATCATCAATCATATTACTATTGCTATCAGTTCCTTGAAGTCTGAGTGTTGCTTGTAAAAAAATATTTAATAAACATTCATGTTACAACGTAACTGAGCGTCTCATAGAAATGTGACCTTTTTCTTTGGTTTAATGTCTTCTTGTTCTTCATGCTCATCAGGATTTGCATGTCTGGATCTCATCTTGGCAAAGGCTTCTCCGATCTCATGAATTGGTACTTGAAGGACAATGTAGTTCTGGTCCAAAGGTCCGTCATTGACTTTGGTCTAGTTGGATTGAATGGAAACATATGAGTTAACATTAGTAGGAATATCATATTTTACCGATCACTCACGTTGAAAAGCTCTCCATCAAAATAGATCAAGCCGAACTTTTTGGCTCTGATGAGAGTGCCGGTTAGATTGGGTTGGTCACTCTTCTGAAATTGAAACATGTAAGTAGAGGTTATGGTGACGATGTGAGGTCTCTCAGTTATAAATGACATGTAAAAT